>SJYM01011581.1:0-42443 GCA_006410775.1 Tragelaphus imberbis | reverse complement strand
AATTCCTTT
Organism: Tragelaphus imberbis; assembly: GCA_006410775.1. Taxonomy (NCBI): domain Eukaryota; kingdom Metazoa; phylum Chordata; class Mammalia; order Artiodactyla; family Bovidae; genus Tragelaphus; species Tragelaphus imberbis. Next base: position 42,434 of record SJYM01011581.1, on the reverse strand, counting down.
CTTTTCAATTAATTACCATGTACCTGTATGTTTACTTCTGAGCTCTATTGTCTCTGTGCCTATTTCTGAGTCAATTCCACACGTCTTGTGGTGGCTTTACGTGTATACTCTAGATTGAAGTCAGGAATGGATACGCCGCAAGGCTATTCTGCTTTCTCAGAATCCCTTTGGCTCTTCTGGTTCCTGTATGGTGCCACACAGATGTAAAGACTGCTTTTGTTTCTANCGTCTTGTGGTGGCTTTACGTGTATACTCTAGATTGAAGTCAGGAATGGATACGCCGCAAGGCTATTCTGCTTTCTCAGAATCCCTTTGGCTCTTCTGGTTCCTGTATGGTGCCACACAGATGTAAAGACTGCTTTTGTTTCTATGAAAATTGTCATGGAAATTTTGGCAGTGATTGCATGAATATGTACATTGGTTTGGTTAGCATGGATATTTTAATGACATTTTCACCCATGAACATGGGATATCTTTTTACTTGTATCCTTTCACTTTCTTTGATCATTGTCTTGTAGTTTTTAGCTTGCAGGTCTTTCAAGTCCTTGGTTAGATTTCTAGATTTTTAGCTGGGTGGGTGGGGTGATGAAATTGTAAAAGGGAATATTTTCTTAATTTCTGTTTCTAATAGTTCATTACTAGTATAGGAATTCACAAATGATCTTGCAGTTCAACCGACTTTTGTATTTTTGGCCCTGCAGTTCGACATGTTGGATCTTAGGTCCTTGACAAATGATCAAACCCGAACCCCCTGCAGTGAAAGTGCAGAGTCTTAAACACTGGGCTGACAGACAAGTCCATGAATTTGCTTTTTAGTTCTGAATTTTGCTGTGGTATAGTGTTATGTGGAAAACTAGAATTAAGACATCTCTTAGTTTTAGTTCCATCTGGGTCATCCACAGCACCCAAATCATGTTGTCTTCTAATATGCTCTTTGTATGGTGCTTTTTAATACCATGTGGACTAGTACAAGGCAATTAGCATCACTACATTTGTTGAATTTGGTTTGGTTTTCTCTTGGCCTCTATTGCAATGTTCAATGTCATCTCTGATTTTCTGGCATGTTACATACATGGTTGTATTGAACAGTAATTTACTTTCTAGTCAAATTTCAAGTGATTCAGCTTTAAATAGTGGCACAAATTTTTCTACATTCATAACAAATACTGCAATGTGTTTTGCCCAAAACAGGAGCACTTTCCCGGGGAACCAGCCCTTAACCCCCAAATGGGGGATAATTGTTTCCACATTAGAATCCTATCCATAGGACCAGTTCACCTTTCATCAGCTGCCCAAGATTTGTGAAAATGTCTTTCTCCATTCTAATGCATTTTTATTTTCTGGAGCTATCACTGGGACTTTCCCTCATATGAAAATCCTTCATAGATTTAAAGTGACAAGATGACTATGATCTGGGTGGCTTTTTCTGTGTGGTTTCTTTCACTGAAAAAAGCACTCTTTTCAGTGCTTTTCCATGTTGTTCCATGTGTCGTTTTTTCACTGAGCTTACAGACATATAACAACATTTATCATTTGAGTCATTTTAAGTATGCACTTTTATAGCATTAACTGCACTCACATTGTAAAAATTTCCCAACCATACATCTCCAGTATCTTTTCCTTTTCCTAAAGTGAGATTGTAACCATTAAACAATAACCACTCTCAATTCCTGGCCATCTTATTCGACTTGGAATTTGTCTTATATGGATCACTCATACTAGTGGAATCATAGAACAGTTTTCCTTTTGGGTCAGGCTTCTTTCACTTGGCACAATAACTTGAAGTTTCATCCACATTATAACATGTGTGAGAATTATCTTGTTTATAAAAGTTGAATCACATTTCATTGTGTTTATACCACATTGTGCTTGTCCAGTCATCTGTTGAACCCATGTGTTGCTTCCACCTTTTGGCTACTATGAATAATGCTGCTATTATTTTGAGGTTTGAATATCTGTTCTGGTACTTGGTTTTAAATATTTTGGGTGTATAACCTGGACCTGACTGGATAGATTCTATGTTAACTTTGTGTTTATGTTTTTGAGAAGCCCCCTGTTTTCTGCAGCTGTAGCACTATTTTACTCTATTCCTTTCTATGGAAGAGTAATTCATCTTATGTATGAATCTATCCTTCCCTTCATGTGTTGGTGGGCATTTTCATTGTTTTTAACATGGGCTCTCAAGAACACTGCCACTGTAAACATTGGTGTACAAGTTTATATTTGAACATTTGCTTTAAATTCTTTGGATGTATATCTAGGAGTGGAGTTGCCAAAACATATGATAATTCAGTTCAGTTACTCAGTCATGTCCGACTCTTTGTGACCCCCATGGACTGCAGCACACCAGGTTTCCCTATCCATTACCAACTCCTAGATCTTGCTCAAACTCATGTCCATCGAGTTGGTGATGCCATCCAACCATCTCATCCTGTTATCCCCTTCTAATCCTACCTTCAGTCTTACCCAGCATCAGGGTCTTTTCCAATGAATCAGTTCTTCACATCATGTGGCCAAAGTATTGCAGTTTCAGTTTCAGCATCAGTCCCCCAATGAATATTCAGGGCTGATTTTCCTTAGGATTGACTGGTTGCATCTCCTTGCAGTCCAAGGGATTCTCAAGAATCTTCTCCAGCACCACAGTTCAAAAACATCCCTTCTTAGGCATTCAGTTTTCCTTGTAGTCCAGTTCTAACATGTATACATGACTACTGGAAAAACCATAGCCTTGAGTACACAGACCTTTGTTGGTAATGTCTCTGCTTTTTAATATGTTGTCTAGGTTGATCATAACTTTTCTTCCCAGGAGCAGGTGTCTTTTAATTTCATGGCTGCAGTTACCATCTGCAGTGATTTTGGAAACCCTGAAAATAAAGTCTGTAACTGTTTCCATTGTTTCCCCATCTATTTGCCATGAAATGATGGGACCAGATGCCATGATCTTAGTTTTCTGAATACTGAGGGTTTTTTTTTTTTTTTTTAATCTTCTTTCAAGAATGATTGATTGATTGATTGAATTTACTTTACAATATTGTATTGGTTTTTCCATACTTTGACTTGAATCTGCCATGAGTGTACATGTGTTCCCATTCTGAATCCCCCTCCCGTCTCCCTCCCTATCCCATCCCTCTGTGTCACTCCAGTGCACCAGCCCCGACTATCCTGTATCATGCATCAAACCTGGACTGGCGATTCATTTCACATATGATATTTTACATGTTTCAATGCCATACTCCCATATCATCCCACCCTCACCCTCTCCCACAGAGTCCAAAAGACTGTTAAATACATCTGTGTCTGTTTTTGCTGTCTCACATACAGGGTTCTCATGACCATCTTTCTAAATTCCATATATATGCATTAGTATACGGTATTTGTGCTTTTCTTTCTGACTTACTTCACTCTGTATAATAGGCTCCAGTTTCATCCACCTCATTAGAACGGATTCAAATGCATTGTTTTTAACGGCTGAATAATATTCCATTGTATATATATACCACAGCTTTCTTATCTATTCATCTGCTGATGGACATCTAGGTTGCTTCCATGTCCTGGCTATTATAAACAGTGCCGCGATGAACATTGTGGTACACATGTCTCTTTTGATTCTGCTGTCATGAATATGAGTTTTAAGCCAACATTTTCACTCTCCTCTTTCACTTTCATCAAGAGTCTCTTCATTTCTTTGCTTTCTGCATAAGAGTGGTGTCATATGCGTATCTGAGATTATTGATATTTCTTCCGGCAGTCTTGATTCCAGGTTTTGCTTCATCCAGCCCCGTGATTTCACAGGATGTACTCTGCATATAAGTTAAATAAGCAGGGTGACAATATACAGCCTTGCCATACTCCATTCCCAATGTGGAACCAGTCTGTTGTTCTATGTCCAGTTCTAACTTTTGCTACTTGACCTGCATACAGATTTCTCAGGAGGCAGGTGAGGTGGTCTGGGATTCCCATCTCTTTAAGAATTTTCCACAGTTTGTGGTCTTCTGCACGTTCAAAGGCTTTGTCATTGTCAGTAAAGCAGAAGTAGATGTTTTTCTGGAAGTTTTTCTCTCTTGCTTTTTCAATTAACCAACGGATTTTGGCAATTTGATCTTTGGCTCCTCTGCCTTTTCTAAATCCAGCTTGAACCTCTGAAAGTTCATGGTTCATGTACTGTTGAAGCCTGGCTTGGAGAATTTTGAGCATTACTTTGGTAATGTGTGAGATGAGTGCAACTGTGTGGTAGTTGGAACATTCTTTGGCATTGCCTTTCTTTAGGATTGGAATGAAAACTGAACTTTTTAGGTCCTGTGGCTACTTCTGAGCGATATGATCATTACATTTTTATGTTTTTGAGAAAATGCTGGTTCTGCACACATAGATTACACCATTTTACATCTCCACAAGTAAAATTTGAGTTCCAATTTCTGTATATTTTCCCCAACATTTGTCATTGGTCTTTATTCTTGATTTCCCCCAGGTCCATCCTGAGTGCCTTATTAAGGAGGAAGTAGTAATGCAGGACCCACATTTGAGGAGAAGGGAGTTAGCTTCACATACTTGATGGATAGCTGAGTGTCGACATCAATTATTAAAATGTTTCTGTGTATAGATTTTTATTCAACACTACTCATAAAAGCTATGTTTGTTCGTGTTTTTTTAACCTATTTGGACACCTGAAATTTCTTTTAATCTTTTGGGAGCTTCCCTGGTCGCTCAGACTGTAAAAGCATCTGCTTGCAATGCAGGAGACCTAGGGTCGATGCCTGGGTGGGGAAAATCCCCTGGAGAAGGAAATAGCAACCCACTCTAGTACTCTAGCTTGGAAAACTTCATGGCTGAAGGAGCCTCATAGGGTATGGTCCATGGGGTCTCAAAGAGTCAGACGCGACTGAGAGACTTCACTTTCACTTTCTTTTGACTATGATCAAGTCAATTAGACTGCTTAGTTTATTCTTGCTTTGTCTATTGAGAGCTTTTTCCATGCTCTCCTGAATTTATTTTACATAATTCAGGTTTCATTGTTCTTCTTTCTCATATTTTAAGATTATGCTGCTTTATAGATTTACTGTCTCAGTCCTAGTATCAGCCACATATTTAAAGACTCCTTATTCCTTTCCATTAAAGAATGTTAATAAAAATTTTCATGTGGGAACTTAATAATCTTAGCAGAAAATGCATGGAAATACATACACATGTATACCAGACTATAAATACACATGGTTATGAAGATTTTCACATGGAGCTAGGTGTTTGTGTATTAGGCTAAAGATAGATTATCATGATGTCTCCAACCTGATTTCTTATGACATACATATTACAACCTTCTCTCTTTGTCTGCCTGTAACTTCCCACTCCAGTGATAAGAAACTTGGTTTCCATTACTTGTCATTTATCAAATTCAGTGCTTGCTCCAATCAATGACTGAAATAGTAGTTTCAGTCCTCTTAACTACCAACTCCCTGTAGAAAGAACTTACAGAGATCATTGTTTATGTTTGGTACATTTTGCCTTTGGCCTGCAGATTATATTCATTTCCACACTGAACTTATGTCAGATAATTTTGTCCTAACACTGAGTGGCTTTTTTTTTTGTTTGTTTTTTACAAAAATTCCTTCTTCATTTTTAATCTCTTTGCTGTGCTGTGGCATGTGGGATTTTAGGTCCCTGAGCAGGAATTGAACCCACCTCTCCTGCATTGGCAACGTGGAGTCTTAACCACTGGCCCATCAGGGAAGTCTGAAGCTTTTCATATATTTCTCAATTTGTTAGATTCTTTGTTAAATTCTGCATTCCAGTCTTTGACACTCCCATACCATGAATTAATAAATGTTAATAGGTACTACTTTAATTGTTGGGTTCTGAAAACAAAAATCTATGTGCTTACACAAATGCATAGTTGCAGGTGTTCATCACTAAAGTATCATGTGAAATATTTCAGCCACATATTCCATAAACTGTTTATCGTGTCTATTTTACCTTTTCTAGAATGTCTTATAAGGTCATACAGTGTGTAGCACTTGAGGCTGGATTCCTCCATTCCATAATATAAGTGTTAGATTCATTTTTTTTTTTTTTAAATAAATGCGTTAGTTGTTCATTCCTTTATATGTCTGAATACTATTGTATTGCATTATATGAAACGAAAAATAATTTTCCCTCTACCCTCAGTGTTCTTCATTGAGATGCTCATAATGAAAGGGAGATGGAATGGAGAAAAACAATCAGAAGTCTAATATATGCCATACATACCTCCTGTATAGTTGAAAGATACCTGGGAAAACTGAGTCACTTCCTGAAATGGTCCAAGACTTTACCTTAAATTCTATCATCAGCTAAGAATGAAAGAAGGAGGTTAGGGGATGGAAGAAGCCATTTAAGGGAGATTATTAAGTGAAGCACTGTAAACAAAAGTATGGTGGTTATGCAGATTAACATCCAGGTCCATTCCATAGATCTTCTTGTTAGTCAAGTCATTCTTGATATTTAGTCATCCTCCATTTCCTTGTCCAGAGATGGAAGCATCCTTACAAATGGAGATATCCGTAAAAAACATAAATCCACTTTATAAGATGGCATTTCTCCTTGGTTTTAAAAATTCTCTGGGGATTTTTTTTTTTTTGAAATTAATCAGTCTAAAATAATCTTTTTGTCAAATGGGCATATTTTGGGTGTGCTGTTTTGTGATACCCTTGAAATGTCTATGCCCTAATTTACCTGTGAATGCACATCTATGTAAGGATATCCTGATGTTTTTAATTGTTATGAATTATGAATAGTGCTCTCATACATTACTTGGTAGTCAATTTTATTTCAATTTTCCAAAGCAGTTGTCTAAATACAAGAGGTGCACTTCTTGATTCTTAAGGTGAGACTCTTGAGATTTGGAGAAATGTGCCAAACTGTCTTCCAGAGTTGACTGTACATACATTCCACCAGCATCCTGATTATGCCCTTGTATGCTTATTTACAAACTCTTTATCTTCTTTGGCCAGGTGTGTGTTTCAACCTTCACCAATTTGGATACTATGGATACAGTCTTGAATAATTGAAATTTTCTAAGAATCTGTCCATTTCTTCCATTTATCAATTTTATTGACATATAGTTGTTCATAATAGTCTATTATAATCCTTTGTATGTCTGCATTGTTTGTTGTAACCGCTACCCAGTTGCAAGTTCTGGGAGGTCGGTTCACCATGGAGACTGTGGACATGTGACCCCTACAGAGGTTCTAGGAGGTAGGGTTCCCCTTGAGACTGTGGACGTGTGAGCCCAGGTACGGTACTTGGAGGTAGGGTCAACCTGGAGACTGTAGATGTGTGAGCCTAGGTGTGGATTCTTGGAGGTGGGGTCACCGGGAGTATGGAATTGTGAAGCCAGGTACAGGGTCTTGAGGGTGGGATTACCCTGGAGACTGAGTATGTGATCACTGGTACAGGATGTTGGGAGGGGTGTCCCCTTTGAGACTGTGCATGTGTGACCCCAGGTACAGGGCCTGGGGAAGGGCTTCACCATGGGTACTGGATATGTGACCCCAGGAAAAGGGTCTGGAGTGTGGGATCACCCTTGAGACTGTGGAAGTGTGTCTGCAGGTACAGGGTCTGGGAGGCAGTAACCCTGGAGACTGGAACTTTGACCTCAGATGGAGGCACTGTGAGGTGTTGTCACCCCAGAGACTGAAGACATGTGACTCCGGGTTCAGAGTCTGAGAGGGGTGTCACCCTGGAGACAGTGGACATGAGACCCTGGGTGCAGGATCTGGGTGGTGGGGTCACCTTGGATACTGTGGATGTGTGAACCCACAAACACGGTCTTGAGTGTGGGGTCACCCTGGAGACTGTGGACGTGTGATCCCAGTTGCAGGGTGTAGGGGGCGAGATCACCATGAAGAGGGTGGATGTGTGACTCCAGGTTCTGGTCTGGAGGATGCAGTCACCCTGGAAACTGTGGATATGTGACCCCAGTTTCAGGGTCTGGAAGGTTGTCACCCTGGAAAGTGTGGATGTGTGACCCCAGGTTCAGGGTTTGGGGAGAAGTGTCATCCTGGAGACTGTGGATATTTGACCCCATGGACAAGGACGGGGTGGTCACCCTGGAGAATGTGGACATGTGAGCCCAGGTGCAGTGTGTGAAATGGAGTTCACACCAGAGAATGTGGACATGTGAATCCAGCTGCAGGGTAGGGGAAGACAGTCATCCTCGAGATTGTGGATGTGTGGAAACAAGTACATTTCCTGGCAGGGTGGGGTTACCCAGGAAACTGTGGACAAATCACCCCAGGTACATATTATGAGAGGTGGAGTCACACTGGAGACTGAGGACATGTGATCCCACTTACAGAGTCTGGGAAAGAGGTTACACTGGAGCCTGTGGACCTGTGATCACAGGTTCAGTGCCTGGGATGTGACATCACACAGGAGACTGTGGACATGTGACCCCAGGTGCAGGGTCTGGGAGAGAGTAACACTGGAGACTGGATGTGTGGCCCCAGGTACAGGATTTTGGATGAGTCACTCTGGAGACTGGATATGTGATTGCAGGGGGAGTGTCTGCAAGGGTCTCACCTTGGAGAAAGTGTATGCGTGAGCCAAGGTACAGGGTCTGGAAGTTGGGGTAACCCTGGCAACTGTGCCCATGTCACACCAGGTACAGCATCTCAGAAGGGGTGTCATCCTGGCCACCATAAACATGTGACCCCAGGTATAGTGTCTGAGATATGGGATCACCCTGGAAATAGAGGCCAAGTAAACTAAGGTACAAAGTTTGGTGAGGGGGGGTCACACAGGATACTGTGGATGTGTAACCCCAACTTCAGGGTCTGGGCGGGGTGTCATCCTGGAATCTATGGATGTGTGATCCCAGGTGGAATAGGGGAGTCAGATTGGATACTGTGGCCACGTGACTCCAGGTGCAGCACCTGAGAGATGGGGGTCACACTGGAGACTGTGAACGGATAAGATCAGGTACGTGAACACAGATGGTTTATACCCTGGTGAATGTGGATGTGTGAACCTGCTTCAGGGTCTGTGAAGAGTGTCACTCTGGAGAATGTGGAAATCTGATCCCAGGGTTCCTCTAGAGTTGCAGTGGGGATCATGGGGTTCCTGTCGAGTTGTATCAGAGGACTCAAAGCTCCCCTCTACTTGCAGTGGGAGCTCAGTGTTCCTCTCCAATTGTGGCATGGAACTCAGGGTTCCACTCGAGGCATGGTGAGGAACTTGTGTTCCTCTTGAGCTGATGTCACCCAGGGTTCTTCTTGACTTGTGGTGGGGCCTCCTCTCGAGTTTCCTTGGGGTAATTCATCTCTAGCAGGGATGTGCAGTGCGGCTCCTTTCTTGTCGCAGTCTTCGTGTGGCTACTCACTAGTTTTGGCATGGGATTTCTCTAGTTGTGTTCAGGGTCAATTCTGTAGTTGTGGGGTGTTTGATTCTCTCTAGTTGTGGTGATCAAGCTCCTCTCTGGTTGCGGTGTGAGGTTCGTCTCTATTAGTAGCAGAGGGACTCCTTTCAATGTGTGATGTCTCTTGGGTTCCTCTCGGGTTGCAGGGCAATGTCCTCTCTAGTTGGAGTGTGTGGGGCTCCATGGGGAAGATCCTCTATTTTTGGCGATAGAGGTTCCTCACTAACATTAATGGGATTGATTCTTTCTAGTTGTGAAGGATGCCACTCAACTTACTTCAGGTAGCTCGTTTCTTTTTGTGGAAGAGAGGCTTATCTCTAGGTGTGATGTCCTGGGGGAATCCTCTCTAGTTTTTCTGGGGGAATCTGTTTCACTTTTATCCGGGAGCCCCAGTATCATTATGACTAGAGGCCCCTTTCCTTGTTATTTCCTCGGCCTCCTATCAAATTGCAGCACGGAACTCGGTGTGCCACTTGTTATAGCAGGTGACTCAGGCTTCCTTTAGAGATGTGGTGGAGCCTCCTCTCGAGCTGCAGTGGGGAAGATCCTCTCTAGTAGCTCTGTGCAGGCTACCTCTCTCTACCTGCATTGTGTGGGAGGCTAATCTCTAGTTTCGGCATGATGTGCCACTCTAGTTGCAGTGGAGGTCCACTCTTTATTTGTGTTGGGTTGGCTACTCTCTACTTGTCATTTGCAGACACCTCTCTAGTTGTGTCAGGGGGGCTCCTCTTTAGTTGTGGCAGTCGGCCTTCTCTCTAGTTGTGCTAGAGTGCTCTCCTCAAACTGTGATGGGGATGGCTATTGTCTGGTTGTGACGTGAAAGGGAATTTTTTCTAGCTTTAATGTGTAGGAGGCTACTCACTACTTGTGACAATGGGAGGCCTCTTTAGTTGTAACTTGGTGGGCTGCACTCTACTTGTGGAAGGAGGTTTCTGTCCAATTGTGATAGATGGGTATGCTCTCTAATGGCAATTGTAAGGGGGGTATATTTCTAATTGTGGCATGGGTCTCTTCTATAGCTGCAGTGTTGGCCTCTTCTTCCATTGTGATTAGTGTGGGAATCCCACTCTAGTTGTCATGTACATGGGCACTTTTTGCTAATTGTGATGAGTGGGGCACACTCATACAACCTGTGGGAGGGGTGCCACCTCTAGTTGTGGCAGTGGTTCTCCATTCTAAATGCGATGTAAGGGAGGGTGAGGCACCTCTCTAGTTTTGGCAGTGTGCTCCTCTAGTAGCGCCTGAGGGCCAACTATCTAGTTGTGGCGTGTATTCAACTCTCCAGTTTTGGCGGTTGGACTTCTCTCTAGTTGTGATGTCCCAGGACGCTCCTCCCTAAGTGTGTTGTGCCTGGGGAAGTCCTCTTCATCTGTGCAGTGGGAATTCCTGTCTTGTTGCATCAAGCCTTGCAGCGTTTCTCTAGATGCATTCTTCTGGCTCATCTCTATTTGTGGTTTGGTGGGCTACTCTCTAGTAGTGGTGGAGAGCCTCCTCTCTTGATGAGATGTACGAGATTGCTCCTCTCTAGGAGCGGGGTGCAGGGCCTCTTTCTTCATGCAGTGTCATGGTGGGCTCCTTTATTGTTGCAGTGTGTGGGCTCCTCTCTAGTTGTGGTGGGGGACTCCTCTTGAGTTTCATCGGGAGACTTGTTATTCCTGTCGAGGTGAGGAGGGGCCTCCACTCGAGTTTTAGTGGGTTAGTTCTTCTCTAGTAGCATTGTGCAGGTTGGCTTCTGTTTAGTTGTGATGTGTAGGTGGCTAAACTCCCTGAGGCATGGGTCTCCTGTCTAGCTGGTGTGGGGGCCAACTCTTAGTTGTGTTGGTTTGTCTTCTCTCTAGTTGTGATGTGCAGTCTCTTCTCAAGTTTTGTTAGGGATCTCTTCTCTATTTATGGTGTCCTGGGGACACCTCTAGAACTGCAGTAGAATGTTCCTCTCAAATGGGGAAGGGAGTTTCCTCTCTGGTAGCGATGTGCATAGACACTATTTTCAGGTGCGATATTTGTGAGCCTACTCTCTTATTTTTGCAAGGCCCCTCCTCTTTTGTTGTGGCATGGGAGTCTCCTCTCTAGTTGTGAAAGGAGGCTTCTGTGCAATTGTGATGTGTGGGAATGCTCCTTTCAAGTGGCAATGTTCAAGGGGCTGCTCTCTATTTGTGACAATGGGTCTATTCTCTCGATGTGGTGAGGATGCTCCTCTCTGACAGTGGTAGGGGTGTGTACTCGACTTGCAGCCAGGGATTGTATCTATTGGCAGTGGAGCGGACCCTCTCTAGGTGCAATGTCCAGGGTTTCCTCTCCTGTTGCGGTGGTGGGACACGCTCCAGATTTGGCAGGTGAGCTCTTCTTTCATTATTGCCATGACCTTCCCTTGAGCTGTGGTATAGGGCTCCTCTCAAGTTCAGGAGGGGACTCGGGGCTCCTCTCTAGTTGGGGTGGTGATTCCTCCAAGGGTTCTATGGGGGAGTTTGTTCTCTCTACTTGTGGCATTGGGGATTCCTCACTAGTTTTCACGGGTTTCCTCCACTCTAGTTGTGACAGGCTCACCTCAAGTTATTTCAGGGGCTTCCTCTATTCACAGCAGAGGGGCTTCTCCCTAGGTGCAATATGCTGAAGGGCTCCTATCCAATTTTGGCAGGGGAATCCTCCCCAGTTTTGGAGGGGGGTCTCCTAGCTTTGTCCTTGGGGGCTCCTTCGTTGTAATGGCACAGGGCTCTTCTAGAGATGCAGTGGGGGATTTGGGGTTCATTTCAAGTTGGGACAGGTAAATTGTGGTTCCTTTAGAGTTGTGGTGGTGCCTCCTTTTGAGCTGCTGGGGTCAGCTTCTGTCTAGTAGCAATTAGCAGGCTGCCTCCTGTCTACTTGTGATGTGCAGTAGGCCACTATAATAGTTACAGCATGGGACTGCACTCTAGTTGTAGTGGGGTCAACTGACGTTTTTGTTTCCACTCCTCTGTAGTTGTGGTTTGGTCTCCTCTCTAGCTGTGGTTTACAGACTACTCCCTAGTTGTGGCAGGGTAGGACTCCTCTTCAGTTGTGATATGAAGCTACCTCTTTTGTTGTGGTATAGTTCTCTCAAATCGTGGCAGTGGTGGCTCCTCTTAGGAATCCTCTCGAGTTACCTCAGTGCTTGTGTTTCTTCTCGATTTGCGATGCGGAACTCAGTGTTCCTCCCGAGTCACAGCAGGGGAGTCGGACCTCTTCTCCAGTTGAGGTGGGTAGCTCATGGTTCCTCTTGGGTTTCTTCAGGAAACTCAATATTTCTCTTGAGTTGTGATGGGAAAACTCAGGGTTCATCTCGAGTTACAACAGAGGAGTCAGGTCTCCTCTCGAGTTGAGGCGAGGAACTTGGGTTTCCTCTCGAGTTACAGCAGGGGATTCAGGCCTCCTTTCAAGTTTTGATGGGGAACTCAGGGTTCCTCTCTATTTGCCAAAGAGGACTTGGGTTTCCAATCGAGTTGTAGCTGGTAAAACTGGGTAGCTCTCAAGTTGCTGCATGACTGTTGGAGTTCCTTTAGAGTTACAGTAGGGTACTCAGAGCTCCTCTCAATTTGTGCAAGAACTCAGGATGCCTCTTGATTTGCAGTGCAGGACTCTTGGTTCCACTTGAGCTGTGGCAGGGAACACAGTTTTCTTCTCAATTTGAGGGGCTACAGATGGTTCCTCTTATGATGTGCTGGGACCTCCTCTCGTGATGTCTTGGGGAAACTGGTCTCTAGTAGGGATGTGTAGGTTGACTTTTCTCTTGTTACAATGTGCGGGTGACTACTCACTAGTTTTGGCATGGAAGTTCTCCCTAGATATGTTTGGGGTCAACTCTATAACTGTGGTGGGTTCAATTCTCTCTAGTTGTGGTCTGCAAGCTCCTGTCCAGTTGTGTTGTTAGGGTGTTCTCTCTTAGCAGCAGAAGAGTTCCTCTCTATGTGTGATACCCATCAGGCTCCTATCAAGTTGTAGTGGAGGGCTCCTCTCGAGTTTTCAGGCTGTGTCCTTTTTCATTGGTGTGTGGATGGTTCCATGGGAAGAGTCCTTTCTACTTTTGGCAATAGAGGTTCCTAATTTTCGTGGGCTTTCTTCTCTCTAGTTTTGAGTGATTCCATTCAATTTAATTCAGGGAGCTTATTTCTATTTGCTTCAGAGGGTCTTCTCTCTAGGTGTGATGTCCTCGGGGATCCCACTCTATTTCTGCCTGGGAAATCCACTACAGGTTTGCCAGAGGAGCTTCTCTGTCATTTGGCCAGGTTATGCTTTCTTGTTACAGCATAGTGTTCCTGTCAGATTGAAGTGGGGAACTTTGGATTTCTCTTGAGGTTCAGTAGGGGACTCAGGGTTCCTTTAAGTTGTTTTGGAGCCTCCTCTTGGATTGCACTAGGGCAGATACTCTAGAAGTGATGTGCAGCCTGGCTCCTGTATTGTTGCAATTTGGGGGACTCTACTCTCTAGTTGCAGCATGGGGCTCCACTCCAGTTACAGTGGGGATCCACTCTTTATTTGTGTTGGGTCAGCTCCTCTCTAGTTGTCGTTTGCAGACTCCTCTCTAGGTTTAGCAGGGGGGCTTCTCCTGTCTAGTTGTAGAAGGGGGAGTCCTCTCTAGTTGTGTAGTTGGGCTCCTCTCTAGTTGTGGTAAAGTGCTCTTCTCAAATTTGGATGGGTGTCACTCCTCTTTGGTTGTGTTGTGAAGGGGCTTTTTTTTTTTTCCAGTTTCAGTGTGCAGGGGTTACTCTCTAGGTGTGGTAGTGGGTGTTTTCTTTAGTTGTGGCATGCTGGGCTCCTTTCTACTCGTGGCAAGTGGCTTCTGTCTAATTGTGATGTGTGGGTATGCCCTTCTCTAATGGCGATGTTCAGGGGGGCTTATCTCTAGTTGTGACAGGAGTCTCCTCTTTAGTTGCAGTGTTGTTCTCCTTTTTCATTTTGATCCATGTGGGAGTTCCACTCTAGTTTTGATGTGCATCGGAACTTTTCTCTAATTGTGATATGTTGGGCACGCTCCTATCTATCTTTGCAAGGGATATTCACTCTAGTTATGACAGTGGTGCTCCACTCTTCACACACTCCATAGTGATGCATTTTAAGGCGGGGGTGACACCTCTGTAGTTTCAGTGATATGCTCCTTATGCCTGAATGTCAGCTATCTAGTTGTGGCATGTATTCAACTCTCTAGTTTTGTCAATTGGGCCTCACTCTAGTGGTTAAGTCCTGCAGTGCTCTTCCCTAGTTGTACTCTTCCTGGGGTTTTCCTCTCTAATTGTGGAGTGGGAACTCCTATCTTGTTGCATTATGCTGTGCTGCTCCTCTCTAGGTGCAGTTTGCTGGCTCATCTCTATTTGTGGTTTGAGTGGCTACTCTCTGCTATTGAAATGGATCCTCCTCTCTAGATGTGGTGTGCAAGGCTGCTTCTCTCTAGGGGCGGGTGTGGGGCCTCCTTTCTACATGCAGTGTCCGATTTGGCTCCTCTCATGTTGCAGTGTTTGGGCTCCTCCCACGTTGTGGTGGCGGAATCCAATCGAGTTGCCCTTGGAGACTTGTTCCTCTCAAGTTGAGGTAGGTCGTACACTCGAGTTTTCTTTTTTGGGGGAGGAGGGATGGCTCCTCTCTAGCAGCATTGTGCAGGGTTGCTTCTGTTTAATTTCGATGTGTCAGTGGCTAAACTACCTATGGCATGGTGCTCCTCTCTAGTTGGTGTGGGGGGTCAACACTTAGTTGTGTTGGCTGTGCTTGTCTCTGGTTGTGGTGTTCAGGCTCCTCTTGAGTTGTGTTAAGGGAGGTCTTCCCTAGTTGTAGTGTTTGGGGGGGGGGCACTTCTAGAGTTGTGGTGGAGTATTCCTCTTGAATTGTCATGGGTGTTTGCTCTTTGGGAGTGATGTGCACAAGCACTCTTTCCAGGTGGAATATCTGCAAGCCTACTCTCTAATTTGGCATGTCCCCTGCTCTTTAGTGGTGGTGTCTGTGCGTCCTCTCTTGTTTTGGCAGGAGACTTCTGTCTAATTGCATTGTGCTGGAATGCTCCTCTCAAGTGTTGATGTTCAGGGAGCTGCTCTCTATTTGTAACATGTGGTCTACTTGCTAGTTTTGACTAGTTTTGTCCTCTCTGATATTTGTAGGGGCATCTACTTGACTTGCAGGAGTGGGTTCGTCTCTTTTTTTATGTGGAAGTGACCCTCTATAGGTGCAATGTCAGAGGTCTACTTTCTAGGTGTGGTAAGGGTCATACTCTCCAGTTTTGGTGTGTGGGCTCCTCTCTCATTGTGGCCATTGACTTCTCTCTCATTGTGGCATAGGCCTCCTCTCAAATTCCGAAGGAGTTTTGGGGCTCCTCTCTTGTTGCAGAGTACCTCATTTGAGGGCTATCTGTGGGGTGGGTGTTCACTCTACTTGTTGTTTGGGGGCTCCTTACTGTTTTTCATGGGGTTGTGACTCCACTCTAGTTATGACAGGCTTCTCTTGAGTTACTTCAGTGTCTTCATCACTGTTTGCAGCACAGGGGATCCTCTCTAGGTGCAATGTACCAGAGGGCTCCTCTCTAGTTTTGGCAGGGAACTTCTCTCCAGTTTCGGTGGGGGGTCCTAGTTTCATCGCTGGGGGCTCCTTCCTTGTGATGGCAACGGACTCCAGTCGAGTTGTGGTGAAGGACATATTGTTCCTCTCAAGTTGTGACAGGTGATTTGGGGTACTTTGAGAGTTGTGAAATTGCATACTCTTGAGTTGTGTGGGGCAGCTCCTCTCTAGTAGCAATTAGCAGGCTGGTTCCTGTCTAGTTGTGATGTGTGGTATGCTACTGTATAGTTATGGCATAGGATTCCACTCTAGTTGCAGTGGGGTTCAACTCTCAGATTTGTTTCTGTTCCCCTCTAATTGTGGTTTGCATATTTGTCTACTGTTGTGTTGGGGTTGGAGGCTCCTCTTTAGTTGTCGTATTGGAACTCCTCTCTGGATATTGTAACATACTCCTCTTGGACTGTGGTGAGGGGGCTTCTTCCCTGGTTGTGATGTGAAAGGGCACTTTTTCCAGTTGTGTGTTGAACGAATATACTCTGTAATTGTAGCAAAGTACATCATCTTTTCTTGTGGTGTGTTGACCACTTCTCTACTCATAGCAGGGAAGATATGTTTAGCTGTGATGTGTTGGTGTGCTTCTCTCTAGTGTCAATAATCAGCGGGGCTACTGTCTAGTTCCCATGAGGTTCTCTTCTCTAGTTGTGGTGTGTGGCTCCTCTCTTATTATGGTGTGAGGGAAAGGTCCTTTCCAGTTGTGGCGGCCTTTTCTCTAGTTGTATTGTGTAGGCTCCTCTCTTTTTGTGGAGGTGTGCTGCTTTATAGTTGTGACAGGGGGCTCTGAGCTAGCTTCAGGGTGCACGAGGCTCTCAACTTGTGGCTGGGGCTCCTCTCCATTTGTTTCATAATTCACCTCTAGAGTTGCTGCAGGAGGAACCTCTCGAGTTTGATGGGTGGTTCATTTGAAATTGAACATAGAAATGGAAACCAACTCCAGTATTCATGCCTGGAAAATCCCATGGATGGAGGGGCTTGGTAGCCTACAGTCCATGGGGTTGCAAAAAGTCAGACACTACTGAGCAAATTCACTTTAATTTTTTGTCATAGGCCCCCAGTGCTTAAGATGATAAAGAATCTGCCTGGTATGCAAGAGACCTGGGTTTCATTCCTGATTCAGGAAGATCCTCTGGAGAAGGGCATGACAACCCACCCTGGCATTCTTGCCTGTAGAATCCCATGGACAGAAAAGTCTGGCTAGCTACACAGTCCATGGGGTCACAAAGAGTCGGAAATGACTGAGCAGCTAACACACAATCATCTGTAATTTTGGTGGAGGACTCCTTTCTATCTGTGGCATGGCACCTTCCTTCTAGTTGTGTTTTCCTGATGAGCTCCACTTAAGTTTCAGGGGAAAGCTCTTCTCCAGGTGTGATGGTATACTCATCTATGGCTTTAATATGGGGGCCTCTTTCTGGCTATAGTGTGCAAGGTCCTCTATAGTTGTAGTGAGGTGCTCTTCTTTTGTTGTGATGTCTGTGGGGATTCCTCTCTCATTGCAATGTGCAGAGGGTCTCCTCAATAGTTGTGTTGTCATGCTTGTCTCTCTTTGCAGTCAATGGGCTTCTCTCTAGATGTGATGTCTGCAGGGCTCCTCTTCCATTGTAGACAGGGGTTCCTCTCAAGTTGGGCGAAGTTCTCCTCTAGAATTTTCCCAGGGTACTCGGAACTCCTCTTGATATATGGTTGTACACCTTTAATATTTGTCATGGGGAGACCTATGTGGCAAAGGGTCTTCTCTAATTTTGCACTATGGGTTCCTAACTCATTTTGGTGGGGTTGACTGCCTCTAGTTGTGACAGATGGTCAAATTTCTAGTTGTGGTGAGGGAGCTCCTCTAAGGTTGGTTTGTGGGGGCTTTTCCTCAATAGTGTTGGTTTGTCTGGTGATCTTCTCCACGTGAAGAATTCAGGCTCCTCTGGAGTTTCAGCGGGAGGCATATCTATTGTTGTTAAGGTGGGCTCTACTCTAAATCTAAATTCAGGTGCTCATGTTTAGTTGTGGGGGACTTCTCTCTAGTTGTGTTGTCTTGTGTTGTCTCTAGTGGTGGCAGGGTGCAACGTTCTTATTGTGACAAAGGACTCCAAGATAGTTGTGTTGTTCATGGGGGTCTCTAGTTGTAGTGGGGTCATCTCTCTACTTGTCGTCATGGGCTCCTCCTTATTTGTCTCAGGAGACACATATAATTTTTGTGGGAGCTCGAGGCTCCTCTAAAAGGAGGGAGAGGATCCTGTCAAGATGAAGTAGGGGGCTCCTCTGGAGTTCCTTTGGTGAGCTGCTCTCTAACTGTGGCTGGGGACTCCAATTTATCTGTGGCATGGGGGTTTCTTTCTAGTTTTGATGTGTTGGTGAGCTCCTCTCGAGTATCAGTGGGGGTATTTCTGTAGATGTGGTGAGTGATTATCTCTAGCTGCACTGTGGCTGCTCCGTTCTTTTGTGGTGTGCTGGTGGGCTACTCTCTAGATGTGATGTGTAGGCTTCTCTCTAGTTATGGTGAGTGTCTCTTTAGTTGCAATATCTGAGGGGAGTCCTCCCTCATTGCAATTTGAAAAGGCTTCCTTTATTGTGGTGGGGAAGCTCATCAATATTTGCCACAGTGTGACTCCACTCGAGGTATGATGTGTGGGGACATTGTCTCCCATTGTGTACATTGTGGCTTTTATCAAGTGGCAGTGGAGTTGTTTTCTTCAGTTGTGGCAGTTTACTCAGAGCTCCTCCAGAGTTGCAGTATTCCTTCCTCTTGAGCTGTGTTAGGGGGCTCTTCACGTGGCTCTGCTCTTCTTTTGACACAAGGTGTTCCTCACAAATTTTAGCATGGTTACTCCTCTCTACTTGTGAGGGCATCCTCTCGATTTACTTCAGGGTCTCCCCTCTATTTACAGCAGAGGGGAGGTGCGTGATTCTCTATGTGTAATATCTTCATAAACTCCTCTATACTTGTGCGAGAAACCTCTCCAGTTTTGGTGGAGATATCCTCTGTCATTGTGACTAGTGACTCGTCTCGTGTTGCAGCAAAGAACTCTGGGATACCTCTCTAGTTTCCTTGACAGTGGAGTTTCTCAATTATTGCAGTATGCAGGGGAATCTATACATAATGCGGTGTACAGGCTCCTCTCCCATTTTGGCATGTGGCCAAAGCTAGCTGTGGCCAGAGGCTCTCTCTAGCTGCACTATTCTAG
This sequence comes from Tragelaphus imberbis, assembly GCA_006410775.1. Classification (NCBI taxonomy): domain Eukaryota; kingdom Metazoa; phylum Chordata; class Mammalia; order Artiodactyla; family Bovidae; genus Tragelaphus; species Tragelaphus imberbis. The sequence goes on along the minus strand of SJYM01011581.1, from coordinate 23,321 downwards.
GGGTTTTTCTCTAGTTGTGGTGTGGTGGCTCTTTCACGTTGTTGCAGTCATTACTCTTGTTGCTGTGAGCAAGGTACTACTGTCTAGTTGAGGTGGGATAATCCAATCTAGTTTGACCCAGAAGCCTTGTCTCTAGTTGCAGTGGAGGTCAACACTTTATCTGTGGTCGGTGGTCTAGTCTCTATTTGTGGTGGGGTTCCCCTCTCTATTTGCATTGGGCACGGGTTTTCCTTAAGAGTTGCTATGTGTCATGGGGCTCTTCTCCAATTCTGCTACATGGGCGCCTCTGTGGTGTGGTGAGCTGCAGTTCTCCAATTGGACCTTGGGTGGTTCTTCCTTCTAGTGATATATGCCTGGGTTACTCTTGTGGTGGTGTGGTACTCCTCTCTAGTCATGCTGAGGTCTTATCTTGATTTGCAATGGGAGCTCCTCTTGAGTTGAGGCAGTGGATTGAGAGCCCCTCTTGAGTTCTGGTGGTGGCACCTCTCAAGCTGCACCAGGGGATTTGGGATCCTTTCGAGTTGTGTTTGGAAACTAAGGGTTCCTCTGGAGTTGCAGCAGTAGGTCCCGATCTCCTGTCGAGTTGTGGCGAGTACTTGGTTTTTCTCTGGATTACAGTGCACAACTCAGATTTCCTCTCAAGTTTCCATGAAATGCCCCTCTTGGTTTGAGGCAGGGGACTCAGAGCTTCTCTCGTGTTGTGGTGATGCTTCCTCTTGAGTTGTGGTGTGTTGTCTCCATGGAGAGGGGAGTCCTGTCTACTTTTGGCACCAGGGTCTCATCACTAGTTTATTGTGGGATTGATACTCTCTAATTTTGAGTGGCTCCTCTTGAGTTACTTCATTGGCTCATCTCTATTTGCTACAGAGTTTCCCCTATAATTTGGGATGTCCCAGGGTCTGCTCTCTAGTTGTGGTGAGGGCATCCTCTCCAGCTGTTATGTTGGAGTGCCTCTGACTTTGTTGCTGGGAGCTCCCCTCATGATACAGTGTAGGGCTCCTCTTCAATTGAGGCAGATTCTCTCAGTTCCTCTTGAGTTGTGGCTGTGGTCTTGGGAATCCTCTCAAGTTGCATTGGGGGGCTAGCATCTAGTCTCAGTTTGTGATGGGAAAATCACGGTTCTTCTCGAGTTGCAGGAAGGGAATCGATCCTCCTCTCTAATTCAGGTAAACAATTCAGGGTTCCTCTCGAGTTGCAACAGGGGACTATGGCCCACTAGAATTGCAGCTGAAAACTCGGAGTTCCTCTCCAGTTGCAGCATAGAATTCGAATTTCCTATTAAGTTGCAACAGGGGACCTGGGGCTCAACTAAATTTGAGGCTGGGAAGTCGGGGTACCTCTTGAGTTCCAGCAGGGGACTCAGAGCTCCTCCCGAGTTTCAGTGGGATCTCAGGATTCCTCTGGTGTTTCAGCGCGAGAATCAGTGTTCCACTCGAGCTGTGGCAGGGAATTCAGGGTTCTTCTCCATTTGGGTGTACTCAGTGTTCCTGTCATGTTGCATTGGGGCCTCCTCTCAAGTTGTATTGCGGTGACTCGTCTCTAACAGGGATGTTCAAGGGGGCTGTTGTGATGTGCGGATGGCTACTCACTAGTTTGGCATGGGGTTTTTTCTGTAATTTGGGTCAGATTCAATTCTGTAGCTGTGGTGGCTTTCATTTTCTCTAGTTGTGGTGTGCAAGCACCTCTAGTTGTGGTTGGGGACTCCTCTCTATCTGTGGCATGGGTGTTTCTTTCTAGTTGTGGTGTGCTGTGGGCTCCTCTGTAGGTGTGATGGGGGATTATCTCTAGCAGTAGTGTGGTTTCTCCTTTCTAGTTGTGGTGTGTTTATGGGCTAACCTCTAGTTGTGGTATGTGTGCTCCTTTCTGGTCATGGTGAGGGGGTCATTTGCTGCAATACTTGTGGGAAGTCCTCTCTCATTGTAATGTACAGGGGCCTCCTTTCTGGTTGTGGTTGAGGGGCTCATCCATATTTGCTGAAGAGTGGTTCCTCTCTTTTTATGATGTCTATGGACATCCTCTCACGTTGTGGCCAAAGGCGTCTCTCAAGTAGCTCTGCGTTCTTTCCTTGAGTTGTGGCAGCATATCCAGGGCTCATCTCAAGTTTCAGTAGTCCCACTTCTTAGGTTGTGATGGGGTCTCTGCAAAGTGGTTCTGCTCTTCTTTTGACACTAGGTATTCCTCAAAAGTTTTAGTATTGTTACTCCTCTCTACTTGTGAGGACCTCTTCTTGGATTACTTCAGGGGATTATCTCTATCTGGGATGCTTTGGTGGACTTTTCTATACTTCTGGAGGGAGAAACCTCTCCAGTTTTGGTGGAGGGCCCCTCTATTATTGTGAGCAGCCTCATGTCTCATGTTTCAGGGAAGGACTTGGCGGTACCTCTCTAGTTGCATTGGGCAGTGGTGTTTCTTAGTCATTGCAATAGGCAAAAGACTCTTTATATAAGCAGTGTGTAGGCTTCTCTCATTGTGGCTTGTGGTAAACACACTAGCTGTGGCCAGGAGCTCTAGTTGCACTGTACTAGGGGTGTCTGTACAGATGTGGTGTGCTGCTCTTTTGAGTTGTTGCAATCATTAATCTAGTTGCTGTGGGCAAGGTGCTACTCTCTAGTTGAGGTGGGATATCCAATTTAGTTTTACCCAGAAGACTCCTCTCTAGTTCCAGTGCGGGTCAACTCTCTAGTTGTGGTTCTTGGTTAAGTCTCTTCTTGTGGTGGGAATCTCCTCTCTAGTTGCATTGGGCAGGGCTTTTCCTGAATAGCTGCAATGTGAGGTGGGTCTCTTCTCCAGATGTGATGTATGAGAGCTTCTCTAATTGTGGTGAGCTGCACTTCTCTAATTGTGTTGTGGGTGCTCCTCTCTTATAATGATGTGTGCCTGGACTCCTCTCTAGTTGTGCTGAGATCTTAGCTCAATTTGCTGTGAGAGTTACCACGGGGAACTCAGAGAGCCACTCGTGGTGCCCCAGGGAAGTCCAATCTCCATTCTAGTTGTGAAGGGGAGCTGGGGATTGCTCTCGTGTCACTGCAGGGCAAATAGACCCCGTCTAGGCTTGTGTTCAGAAATTCCATGTTCCTCTCCAGTGGCGACAGGGATCTCGGGATTGCTTTCAAGGTTCACTCTGGAAGTCAGGCCTCTTCTTGAGTTGAAGTAAAGAACTCCACTCTCCTCTCCAGCAGCGACGGGTATTTCTTGGATCCCATTGAGTGGCCTAAAGTAAATCAAGCCCCCTGTGAAGTTTTGAGAAGGGATACGTGATTGCTCTCTAGGGCCTGCATGAAAAGAAGGGCCTCATCTTGCGATGACGTGGGAATCTCGTGTTGTTTCTCGTGTTTCGGCACAACATGGGGGGTTTCCCTCCAGTTAGGACGGGGAACTCGGGGAATCTCTCCTGTGGCCCCAGGGATGTCCAGTCTCCATTCGAGTTGCGAGTGGCAGCGCAGCATTGCTCTTGAGTCATGGCAGGGGGATCCAGCATCAAGAAGCCTTCAAGGGTGAATCTCGAGGTCTTTCTCGAGTTGCGGCAGGAAAGCCTGGGTTCCCTCGACTTGTGAAGGTGACCTCAGGGAGCTTCTCATGGTTCCGATGGGATGTCAGGAATACTCTGGAGTTGGGAGAGGCCACTCGAGACTCCACTGGGGTCGGTTTAATGGAAGAGGGCTTCCTCTCAAGTTGATGCCTGAACGCCAGGGTTCCTCTCCTGTTCTGACATAGTTCTCGGATTGTGTATGCTGTTTCAAACAAGGAGTCAGGTCTCGACTTGTGTGGAGGCATGGAACTCTGCTTTCCTCTCGAGTTCTCAAAGATGTTAAAGGCCTCCATGTGAGTTGAGCTTGGAATCTGGCCCNTCTCCTGTTCTGACATAGTTCTCGGATTGTGTATGCTGTTTCAAACAAGGAGTCAGGTCTCGACTTGTGTGGAGGCATGGAACTCTGCTTTCCTCTCGAGTTCTCAAAGATGTTAAAGGCCTCCATGTGAGTTGAACTTGGAATCTGGCCCCTTTTCCAATTAGCAACTGGGGAATCAGAACTCCCTTCTTGTTGTGAGTGGATTCTCGGCTGACATTCGAATCTGTGCAAGGGAATCTGGCCTTATCTCGAGTGGATGGGGAAATACATGACTTTCGAACTGTGAGAAGTCCCCCATGTTCCCCTCCAGTGTCTAGAGGATACAAGCCTCCTGTCAAGGTGCGACAGGTATGTTGGCATTCTTTTCCAGGAAAAGCAGGGCAATCGACCCTTATCTTGACTTAAGGAGAGGAAAATAGGGCTCTTCTTTATGGTGGCTGAAGACTCAGCGTTCCTCTCGAGTGTGCCTGGTATCTGGGAAAACGTCTGGAGTTTCATAAAGCTTTCCAAATACCCTTTTGATTTCAAAGAGGGAAGGTGGGCTTTCTTTGGAAATGATGCAGCATAAAAGGGCCTTCTCAACCGTGCAGGAGAGAATTTTGTGGTTTGTGTGGAGTTGTGGCCGGAAGCTTAGGGTTCCTCTCGAGTTGGTGTCCACCTGGGGGAACCGCTCGTGTCTCCTCAGGAAGATAGATCTCCTTTGGGGTTGCTCGGGGCACCTCGGGATTCCTTGCGCATTGCTGCAGAGATGAATACGGCCTCATCTCAAGTTGAGGTGGGAACTTCATTGTTCCTCTGCATTTCTGACATCGATCTCGGGGTCTGTGCGGAGTTGGACCAGGGGAGTCCAGCCTCGTCTTGTGTTGAGGCAGGGAACTCCGCTTGCCTCTCGACTTGTTCTTGGGGCATCTGGCCACTTGTCGAGTTGTATTTGGAACCTGCAGGTTTTTCAGGAGGATGCAACTGGGGTGTCAGTGCCCCTTCTTGTTGTGGCTTCATCCTTGGGATTACATTCGAAGAGGTGTCCAGGCATCGGGACTTACCTTGAGTGGACTAGGAAATCGATATCTTTTGGAATGTGGCATGACCCATGAGGCTTCCTCTCGGGTGTCGATGTGACACTCGCCTCCTCCTGAGGTGCAACAGGAAGGCCAGGATCCCTTTCCAGACAAAGCAGGGAAATCGACTCTCATGTCGAGATAAAGAGGGGAGGAGGGGCTCATATTAATTTGTGCTGGGAAACTTGGTGTTTCTCTCGAGTGAGACCGGTAACTTGGGGAACTTTTTGAGTTGCATCAAGCATTTCATGTACCATTTCGACTTTAAAGAGGGATTGTGGGATTTCCCTCGAGATGCTATAGTAGAAAAGGGCCTCATCTGGCGATGATGGGGGAAACTCCTGGTTTTTCTCCAGTTGTGGCGGGATTCTTGATTTATGATGGGGAACTCAGGGAACCTCTCGTGGTGCCTCAGGGAAGTCCAATCTCCATGAAAGTTGCGAGGGGGAGCTGGCGATTGCACTCGTGTCACTGCAAGACTAATAGACTGCTTCTAGGCTTGTGTCCAGAAATTCCGTGTTCCTCTAAGCTGGTGACAGGGATCTTGGAGTTGCATTCAAGGTTCACTTCGGGTGTCAGGCCTTGTCTCAAGTAGAAGCAAAAACTCCGCTCTCCTCTCGAGTTACGACAGGCATCTCTTGGAGTCCACTGAGTGGCCTAAAGTGATTCAAACCTTCTGTGGAGTTTAGAGACGGGACTCCGAATTGCTCCCTAGGTCCTGCAGGAAATGAAAGGCCTCATTTCTCAATGACGGAGGAATCTCGTGGTTTTTCTTGACCTGCAGCGTGACGTGTGGGGTTTCTCTCGAGTAATGATGGAGAATTCAGGGAGACTCTTTTGTGGCACCAGGGAAGCCCATTTTCCACTTGAATTTCGAGGGGAGCACAGCATGGCTCTCGAATCATGGCAGGGAAATCAGGACACAAGAAGGACTGAAGGGGAAAACCGAGGTCTTTCTCGAGTTGCGGCAGGAAAGCCTTGGTTCCCTCGACTTATGATGGTGACTTCAGGGAGCTTCTCATGGTGCCTCCGGGAAGTCAGGAATACTGTGAAGTTGGGAGGGGCCTCTCAGGACTCCACTGTGTTCAGTGCAATGGAAGAGGGCCTCATCTCGAGTGGAAGCGTGAAACCCAGGGTTCCTCTCCTGTTCTGACGTGGGTCTCGGGTTGTGTATGCCATTTCAAACGTGGAGTCAGGTCTCAACGTGTGTGGTGGCATGAAATTCTGCTTTCCTCTCGAGTTGTCAAAGGGGTGTCAGGCCTCCAGGTGACTTGAATTTGGGACCTGAGACTCTTTTTCAGTTAGCAACTGGGGCATCAGAAATCCCTTCATGTTGTGAGTTGTTTCTCAGCTGACTTCCTAATCTGTGCAAGGGAATCATGCCTGATCTCGAGTGGATGGGGACATATGTGGCTTTCGAATTGTGACAAGACCCCCAGGTTCCCCTCCAGTTTCAAGCAGATACCTGTCTCCTCTCGAGGTGTAAATGGGATGTCGGCATTCCTTTCCAGGTGAAGCAGGCCAATCCATACTCATCTCGACTTGAGGAAGGGAAAACGAGGCTCTTTTTGACCTGTGGATGGAAAGTCAGCTTCCTCTTGAGTGGGGACAAGTATCTGATGAAATTTCTGGAGGTTCATAAAGCGTGTCTAGAACACTTTCGATTTACAAGAGGGAACGTGGGCTTTCTTTGGAAATGCTGCTGCAGAGAAGGGCCATCTCAAGCGTGCAGGGGAGAATTTCGTGGGTTTTGTGGAGTTGTGGCAGGAAGCTTATGTTTCCTCTTGAATTGTCTGTCGAATTGGGGGACCCGCTCATGTCTCCTCAGGGAAGTCCGATTTCCTTTGGTGTTGCGAGGGGCACATCAGGATTTCTCACTCATCACTGCAGGGATGAATAGGGCCTCATCTCAAGTTGAGGTGGGAACCTCAGGGTTCCTCTACTGTTCTGACATTGATCTCAGGGTCTCTGTGGAGTTGGAAAAGGAGAGTCAGGCCTGGTCTTGTGTTGAGGCATGGAACTCCGCTTGCCTCGCAAGTGTATTATGAGGTTTCAGGCCACGTGTCGAGTTATATTTAGAACCTTTGGCTTTCTCTGGAGGATGTAACAGGGGTGTCAGTGCCCCTTAATGTTGTGAATTCATCCTTGGAATTACATTCGAAGAGGTGCCCGGGCATCAAGTCTTAACTTGAGCGGATGGGGAAATTGGTGTCTTTCAGAATGTGGCATGACCCACGAGGCTTCCTCTCAATTTCAGTGTGAGACCAGGCTAATCCAGAGGTGTGACGGAAAGGTCAGGATACATTTCCAGACAAAGCAGCGGAATCGATCCTCAAGTAGAGATAAGAAGGGGAGAAGGGCTCAGATTAAGTTGTGTCAGGAACATCGGTGTTCCTCTCTAGTAAGAGAGATATGACGGGGAACTTTTGAGTTGCATCAAGGGTGTCAAGTACCGTTGGAAAATTCAAGAGGGAACGTGAGATTTATCTCAAGACGCTGAAGTGGGAAAGGGCCTCATCTCGTGATGATGGGGGACCCTCGTGGTTTTCTTCGAGTTGCAGTGGAATTCTGGAGTTATGACAGGGAACTTACAGAGCATCTTGTGTGGCCCCAGGGCAGACAAATCTCCATTCAAAATGGCGTGAGAGAGCTGGGGTTTGCTCCCGAGTCGCTGCAGGGCACAGAGACATCTTCTAGTCTTCTAGACGTGTGTCCAGAAACTCCGTGTTACCCTTTCCAGGCGCTAGGGATCTCGGGGTTGCATTCAAGCTTCAGCCAGGGAGTCAGGCCTTGTCTCGAGTTAAACAAAGAACTCCCCTGTCCACTCGAGTGGCCAAGGCTAGCTCTTGAAGCCCATTGTATTAACAAAAAGGGAATCAAGCCTTCTGTGGAGTCTGAGAGAAGACTTGGGGTTGCTCTCTAGGCCCTGCAGGAAAAGAACGGCCTCATGTGTCGACGTCGGGGGAATCTAATGGTGTTTTATCGAGCTGCGGCTCGATGTGTGGCGTTTCTCTCGAGCTACGACAGGGAAATCAGGAAGCCTCTCTTGTGTCCCCAGGGAAGTCCAGTCCCCATTCGAGTAGTTAGGAGGTCCCGGGATGGCTCTCGAGTCACGGCAGGGGAATCGGGCTTCAAGACGTGTTTTAGTGGGTATCTTGAGGTGTTTTTCGAGTTGCTGTAAGAATCCCTAGGTTCCCTGGGCTTGTGACGGTGACCTCTGGCAGCTTCCCTTAGTGCCTATGAGAAGGGGGAATACTATGCAGTTGAGAGGGTTGTCTTGGGATTCCCCTGGGTTCAGTGCCATGAAAGAGGGCTTCATTTGGTGGGGAGGCGGGAATCTCAGGCTTCCTCTCCTGTTCTGACATCGATCTCGGGGGTTTTGGGGGTTTTGAACAGGGAGTTAGATCTCGCATTGTATGGAGGCATGGAACTCCGCTTGCCTGTCGAGGTGATCAAGGGGAGTCAGGCAAATTGTCGAGTTGTCCTTGGGACCAGAGGCTCTTTCGAAACAATGCACCCAGGGTGTCAGTGCCCATTCGTGTGCTGACTTCATCCTCAGGGTTCCATTGGAAAAGGTGCGCAGACATCGGGACTTCTATTGAGTGGACGGGGAAATCGGTGTCTTTCGGAATGTGGAACGAACCAGGAGGCTTCCACTCGACTTTCCAAGTGAGACCGCCTCCTCCTGAGGTGGGACTGGAAGGGCGGGATCCCTTTCCAGACAAAGCAGGGGGATCAACCCTCATGTCGAGATCAGGAAGGAAGAAGAGGCTCAGAGGAACTTGTGCCAGGAACCTCGGTGTTCCTCTCCGATGAGACCGGTATGTTGGGCCACATTTGAAGTTTCATCAAGTATGTCTAGTTCCGTTTCTATGATCCAGTGAGTCAGTGGGATTTCTCTCAAGACGCTGTAGCGGGAAATGGCCTCCTTTGGCCATGACTAGGCACCTAAGTGGTTATTTTTGACGTGCGGCGGGATCCTTGAGTTACGACCCGAAACTCAGGGAGCCTCTCATGTGGCCCCAGAGAAGACCAATCTCCATTCAAAATGGTGTGGGAGAGCTGGGGATTGCTCTCGAGTCCCTGCAGGGCAAAGAGACCTCTGCTAGTCTTCTAGGCTTGTGTCCAAAAATTCCGTGATCTTCTTCAGGGGCGCTAGGTATCTCGGGGTTGAATTCAAGCTTCAGCCGGGAAGTCAGGCCTCATCTCGAGTTGAAACAAGAACTCCCTTCTCCTCTCGAGTGACCAAGGCTAGCTCTTGAAACCCATTGTGTTAACAAAAAGGGAATCAAGCCTTCTGTGGAGTTTTGAGAGAGGACTTGGTTTTGCTCTCTAGGCCCTGCAGGAAAAGAAGGGCCTCATGTGGCGATATCGGGGGAATCTCATGGTGTTTTCTCGAGCTGCGGCTCGACATGTGGCATTTCTCTCAAGCTACAATGGGGACCTCAGGGAGGCTCTCTTGTGTCCCCAGGGAAGTCCATTCCCTACTCTAGTAGCGAGGAGGGCCCGGGATGGCTCTCGAGTCACGCCACAGGAATCGGGGTTCAAGACGTGTTGAAGGGGGTATCTCAAGGTGTTTCTCGAGTTGCTGTAAGAATCCCTCGATTCCCTGGGCTTGTGACAGTGACCTCTGGCAGCTTCCCTTGGTGCCTATGAGAAGGGGGTATATTGTGCAGTTGCAAGGGTTGTCTTGGGATTCCCCTGGGTTCAGTGCCATGGAAGAGGGCTCATCTGGAGGTGAGGCAGGAATCTCAGGCTTCCTCTCATGTTCTGACATCGATCTCGGCGTCTTTGGGGGTTTTGAACAGGGAGTTAAGCCTCGCCTTGTGTGGAGGCATGGAAATCCGATTGCCTCTCGAGGTGTTCATGGGGTGTCAGGCCACTTGTCGAGTTGTCCTTGGAACCAGAGGCTCCTTCGGGAGAATGCACCCGGGTGTCAGTGCCCCTTCGTGTAGTGACTTCATCCTCGGGGTTCCATTGGGAAAGTTGCGCAGGCATAGGGACTTCTCTTGAGTGGACGGGGAAATCGGTGTCTTTCGGAATGTGGGACGAACCACGAGGCTTCCTCTCGAGTTTCCAAGTGAGACCGGCCTCCTTCTGAGGTGGTACTTGAAGGTCGGGATCCCTTTCTAGACAAAGCAGGGGGATTGATCCTCATCTAGAGATCAGGAAGGAAGAAGGGGTTCAGAGAAAGTTGTGCCGGGAACCTCGGTATTCCTCTCCAATGAGACTGGTATGTTGGGCCACATTTGAAGTTTCCTCAAGGCTGTCAAATACCGTTTTGATGATCCAGTGGGTTCGTGGGATTTCTCTCAACACGATGCAGTGGGAAATGGCCTCCTCTGGCGATGACTGGGCAACCACGTGGTTATTCTCGACTTACAGTGGGATTCTCGAGTTATGACCCGGAACTCAGGGAGCCTCTCTTGTGGTGCCAGGGAGACCACTCTCCATTCAAAATGGCATGGAAGAGCTGAGGATTGCTCTCGAGTCACTGCAGGGCAAAGAAAACACTTCCAGTCATCTAGGCATGGTTCAGAAACTCCGTGTTCCCCTTCAGGGGCGCTAGGGTTCTCGCGGTTGCATTCAAGCTTCAGCCGAGGAGTCAGGCCTCATCTCGAGTTGAAACAAAGAAGTCCCCTCTCTTCTCTATTGGCCAAGGCTAGCTCTTGAAGCCCATTGTATTAAAAACAAGGGAATCAAGCCTTCTGTGGAGTTTTGAGAGAGGACTTGGGGTTGCTCTCTAGGCCCTGAAGGAAAAGAACGGCCTCATGTGGCGATGTCCGGGGAATCTCATGGTGTTTTCTCGAGCTGCGGCTCAACATGTGGCATTTCTCTCGAGCTATGATGGGGAACTCAGGGAGCCTCTCTTGTGTCTCCAGGGAAGTCCATTCCCCATTCGAGTAGTGAGGATGGCCCGGGACAGCTCTCAAGCCACGGCAGGGGAATCGGGCTTCAAGACGTGTTGAAGCGGATATCTCGAGGTATTTCTCGAGTTGCTCTAAGAATCCCTGTGTTACCTGGACTTGTGACGGTGACCTCTGGCAGCTTGCCTTGGTGCCTATGAGAAGGGGGAATATTGTGCAGTTGAGAGGGATATCTTGGGACTCCCCTGGGTTCAGTGCCATTGAAGAGGGCCTCATCTGGAGGTGAGGCGGAAATCTCAGGCTTCCTCTCCTGTTCTGACGTCGATTTCGGGGTCTTTGGGTGTTTTGAACAGGGAGTTAGGCCTCGCCTGTGTGAAGGCATGGAACTCTGCTTGCCTCTCGATGTGTTTATGGGGTGTCAGGCCACTTGTCGAGTTGCTCTTGGTACCAAAGGCTTTTTCGGGAGAATATACCCAGGGTTTCAATGCCCTTTCTTGTGGTGACTTCGTCCCGGGGTTCCATTCGAAAAGCTGCTCAGGCATCAGGACTTCTCTTGAGTGGATGGGGAAATTGGTGCCTTTTGGAATGTGCCACGAAACACGAGGCTTCCTCTTGAGTTTCCAAGTGAGACCGACCTCCTCCTGAGGTGGGACTGGAAGATTGGGATTCCTTTCCAGACAAAGCAGGGGTATCAACCCTCATGTCGAGATCAGGAGGGAAGAAGGGGCTCAAAGGAAGTTGTGCGGGGAACCTCAGTGTTCCTCTCCAGTGAAACCATTGTGTTGGACCACATTTGAAGTTTCCTCAAGGCTGTCTAGTTCCGTTTCGATGATCCAGTGTGTTCGTGTGATTTCTCTCAACACGATGCAGCAGGAAATGGCCTCCTCTGGCGATGAATGGGCAACCACGTGGTTATTCTGGACTTACAGCGGGATTCTCGAGTCATGACCCGGAACTCAGGGAGCCTCTTGTGTGGCCCCAGGGGAGACCACTCTCAATTCAAAATGGCGTGGGAAAGCTGAGGATTGCTCTCGAGTCACTGCAGGGCAAAGAGAACTTTTCGAGTCTTCTAGGTGTGTGTCCAGTAACTCCGTGTTCCTCTTCAGGGGCGCTAGGGTTCTCGTGGTTGCATTCAAGCTTCAGCCGAGGAGTCAGGCCTCGTCTCGAGTTGAAACAAAGAAGTCCGCTCTCCTCTCTAGTGGCCAAGGCTAGCTCTTGAAGCCCATTGTGTTAAAAACAAAGGAATCAACCTTCTGTGGAGTTCTGAGAGAGGACGCGGGGTTACTCTCTACGCCCTGAAGGAAAAGAAGGGCCTCATGTGGCCATGTCCGGGGAATCTCATGGTGTTTTCTCGAGCTGCAGCTGGACGTGTGGTGTTTCTCGAGCTATGACGGGGAATTCAGGGAGCCTCTCTTGTGTCCCCAGGGAAGTCCAGTCCCCATTGGAGTAGCGAGGAGGGCCCAGGATGGCTCTCGAATCACGGCAGGGGAATCGGGCTTCAAGACGTGTTGAAGGGGGTATCTCGAGGTGTTTCTCGTGTTGCTGTAAGAATCCCTAGGTTCCCTGGGCTTGTGACGGTGACCTCTCACAACGTCACTTGGTGCCTATGAGTAAGGGGAATACTGTGCAGTTGAGAGGGTTGTCTTGGGATTCCGCTGGGTTTAGTGCCATGGAAAAGGGCCTCATCTGGAGGTGAGGCGCGAATCTCAGGCTTCCTCTCCTGTTCTGACATCGATCTCGGGGTCTTTTGGGGTTTTGAACAGGGAGTTAGGCCTCGCCTTGTGTGGAGGCATGGAACTCCGCTTGCCTCTCGAGGTGTTCATGGGGTGTCAGGCCACTTGTCGAGTTGCTCTTGGATCCAGAGGATTTTTCAGGAAAATGCACCCAGGGTGTCAATGCCCTTTCATGTGGTGACTTCATCCCGGGGTTCCATTTGAAAAGGTGCTCAGGCATCGGAACTTCTCTTGAGTGGACAGGGAAATCGGTGTCTTTCGGAATGTGCCACAAACAACGAGGCTTCCTCTCGAATTTCCAAGTGAGACTGGCCTCCTCCTGAGGTGGGACTGGAATTTCGGGATTCCTATTCAGTCAAAGCAGGGGGATCGACCCTCATGTCGAATTCAGAAGGGATGAAGGGACTCAAAGGAAATTGTGCCAGGAACCTCGGTGTTCCTCTCCAATGAGACTGGTATGTTGGGCCACATTTGAAGTTTCCTCAAGGCTGTCTAGTTCCGTTTTGATGATCCAGTGGGTTCGTGGGATTTCTCTCAAGACGCTGCACCTGGAAATAGCTTCCTCTGGTGATGACTGGGCAACCACGTGGTTATTTTCGACTTAAGGCGGGATTCTCGAGTTATGACCCGGAACTCAGGGAGCCTCACGTATGGCCCCAGGGAAGACCAATCTCCATTCAAAATGGCATAGGAGAGCTGGGGATTGCTCTCGATTCGCTGCAGGGCAAAGAGACCTCTTCTAGTCTTCTAGGCGTGTGTCCAGAAACTCCGTGTTCCCCTTCAGGGGCGCTAGGGATCTCGGGGTTGCATTCAAGCCTCAGCTGGGGAGTTAGGCCTCGTCTCGAGTTGTAACAAAGAACTCACCTCTCTTCCCGAGTGGCCAAGGCTAGCTCTTGAAGCCCATTGTGTTTAAAACAAGGGAATCAAGCCTTCTGTGGATTTTTGAGAGAGGACTCGGGGTTGCTCTCTAGGCCCTGCAGGAAAAGAAGGGCCTCATGTGGCGATGTCGGGGGAATCTCATGGTGTTCTCTCGAGCTGCAGCTCGACGTGTGGCATTTCTCTCGAGCTACGACGGGGAACACAGGGAGCCTCTCTTGTGTCCCCAGGGAAGTCCAGTTCCAGTCACCATTGGAGTATCGAGGAGGGCCTGGGATGGCTCTCGAGTCACAGCAGGGATTCGGGCTTCAATACGTATTGAAGGGTATATCTCGATGTGTTTCTCGAGTTGCTCTAAGAATCCCTATGTTACCTGGACTTGTGACGGTGATCTTTTGCAGCTTGCCTTGGTGCCTATAAGAAGGGGGAATACTGTGCAGTTGAGAGGGTTGACTTGGGATTCCCCTGGGTTCAATGCCAAGGAAGAGGGCCTCATCTGGAGGTGAGGCGGGAATCTCAGGCTTCCTCTCCTGTTCTGACATCTATCTCGGGGTCTGTGGGGGTTTTGAACAGGGAGTTAGGCCTCGCCTCATGTGGAGGCATGGAACTCTGCTTACCTCTCGAGGTGTTCATGGGGTGTCAGGCCACTTGCCTAGATGCCGTTGGAACCAGCGGCTCTTTTGGGAGGATGCACCCAGGGTGTCAGTGCCCCTTCTTGTGGTGACTTCATCCTCGTTCTTCCATTGGAAAAGGTGCCCACCCATAGGGAGTTCTCTTGAGTGGATGGGGAAATCGGTGTCTTTTGAAATGTGGCACGACCCAAGAGGCTTCCTCTGGACTTTCCAAGTGAGACCAGCCCCCTCGTCAGATGGGACTGGGAGGTCAGGATCCCTTTCCAGAAAAAGCAGGGGGATCAACCCTCATGTCGAGATCAGGAGGGAAGAAGGGGCTCAGAGGATATTGTGCTGGAAACCTCGGTGTTCCTCTCCAATGAGACCGGTATGTTGGCCCACATTTGTAGTTTCCTCAAGGCTGTCAAAGTCCGTTTCAATGATCCAATGGGTTCGTGGGATTTCAAGATGCTGCAGCGGGAAAGGGCCTCATCTGGCAATGACTGGGCAACCACGTTGTTGTTCTCAATTTAGGTGGGATTCTCGAGTTACGATGGGGAATTCAGGGAGCCTCTCATGTGGCCCCCGGGAAGACCAATCTCCATTCAAAATGGAGTGGGAGAGCTGGGAATTGCTCTCGAGTGGCTACAGATCAAAGAGACCTCTTCTAGTCTTCTAGGCATTTGTCCAGAAACTCAGTGTTCCCCTCCAGCAGCGCTAGGGATCTCAGGGTTGCATTCAAGCTTCAGCCGGGGATTCAGGCCTCGTCTCGATTTGAAGCAAAGAACTCCCCTCTCCTCCCGAATTGCCAAGGCTAGCTTTGAAGCCCATTGTGTTAAAAAAAAAAAAAAGAAAAGAAAAGGGAATCAAGCCTTCTGTGGAGTATTGTGAGAGGACTTTTCGTTGCTCTCTAGGCCCTGAAGCAAAAGAAAGGCCTCATCTGGCGATGTCCCAGGAATCTCATTGTGTTTTCTTGAGCTGCGGCTGGACGTGTGGCGTTTCTCTGGAGTTATGATGGGGAATTCAGGAAGCCTCTCTTGTGGCCCCAAGGAAGTCCATTCCCCATTCGAGTGTCGAGGAGGGCCCGGGATGACTCTCGAGTCACGGCAGGGGAATCGGGCTTCAAGACTTGTTGAAGGGGATATCTTGAGGTGTTTCTCGAGTTGCTGTAAGAATCCCTAGGTTCCATCAGCTTGTGAGAGTGACGTCTGGCAGCTTCCCTTGGTGCCTATGAGAAGGGCGAATACTGTGCAGTTGAGAGGGTGGTCTTTGGACTCCCCTGTGTTCAGTGCCATGGAACAGGGCCTCATCATGTGGGGAGGCAGGAATCTCAGGCTTCCTCTCCTGTTCTGACATCGATCTTGGATCCTTAGGGTGTTTGAAACAGGGAGATAGGCCTCATCTTGTGGGGAGGCATGGAATTCGGCTTGACACTCAAGGTGTTCATGGGGTGTCAGGCCACTTTTCGAGTTGTTCTTGGAACCAGCGGCTCTTTTGGGAGGATGCACCCAGGGTGTCAGTGCCCCATCGTGTTGTGACTTCATCCTCGGGGTTCCATTGGAAAAGGTGTGCAGGCATTGGGACTTCTCTTGAGTGGAGGGGGAAATCGGTGCCTTTTGGAAAGTGGCACGACCCCGAGGCTTCCTCTCGAGTTTCCAAGTGAGACCGGCCTCCACCTGAGGTGGGACTAGAAGGTGCGTATCCCTTTCCTGAAAAAGCAGGTGGAATGACCCTCATGTCGAGATCAGGATGAAAGAAGGGGCTCAGAGGAAGTTGTGCGGGGAACCTCGGTGTTCCTCTCCAATGAGACTGGTATGTTGGGCCAAATTTGAAGTTTCCTCAAGGTTGTCAAGTTCGGTTTTGATGATCCAGTGGGTTCGTGGGATTTCTCTCAAGACGCTGCAGCGGGAAAGGGCCTCCTCTGGAGATGAATGGGCAACCACGTGGTTGTTCTCGACTTACGACGGGATTCTTGAGTTACGACCTAGAACTCAGGGAGCTTCTCTTGTATCCCCAGGGAAGTCCAGTCCCCAATCGAGGGGTGAGGAGGGCCCGGGATGGCTCTCGAGGCACGGCAAGGAAATCGGGCTTCAAAAGGTGTTGAAGGGGGTATCTTGAGTTGTTTCTCAAGTTGCTGTAAGAATCTCTAGGTTCCCTGGGCTTGTGACGGTGACCTCAGGCAGCTTCTCTTTGTGCCTGTGAGAAGGGGGAATACTGTGCAGTTGAGAGGGTTGCCTTGGGATTCCCCTGGTTTCAGTGCCATGGAAGAGGGCCTCATCTGGAGGTGAGGTGGGAATCTCAGGCTTCCTCTCCTGTTGTGACATCGGCCTCAGGGTCTTTGGTGGTTTGGAACAGGGAGTTAGGCCTCGTCTTGTGTGGAGGCATTGAACTCTGCTTGCCTCTCGAGGATGTCAGGCCACTTGTTGAGTTCTCCTTGGAACCANGTCCATTCCCCATTCGAGTGTCGAGGAGGGCCCGGGATGACTCTCGAGTCACGGCAGGGGAATTGGGCTTCAAGACTTGTTGAAGGGGATATCTTGAGGTGTTTCTCGAGTTGCTGTAAGAATCCCTAGGTTCCATCAGCTTGTGAGAGTGACGTCTGGCAGCTTCCCTTGGTGCCTATGAGAAGGGCGAATACTGTGCAGTTGAGAGGGTGGTCTTTGGACTCCCCTGTGTTCAGTGCCATGGAACAGGGCCTCATCATGTGGGGAGGCAGGAATCTCAGGCTTCCTCTCCTGTTCTGACATCGATCTTGGATCCTTAGGGTGTTTGAAACAGGGAGATAGGCCTCATCTTGTGGGGAGGCATGGAATTCGGCTTGACACTCAAGGTGTTCATGGGGTGTCAGGCCACTTTTCGAGTTGTTCTTGGAACCAGCGGCTCTTTTGGGAGGATGCACCCAGGGTGTCAGTGCCCCATCGTGTTGTGACTTCATCCTCGGGGTTCCATTGGAAAAGGTGTGCAGGCATTGGGACTTCTCTTGAGTGGAGGGGGAAATCGGTGCCTTTTGGAAAGTGGCACGACCCCGAGGCTTCCTCTCGAGTTTCCAAGTGAGACCGGCCTCCACCTGAGGTGGGACTAGAAGGTGCGTATCCCTTTCCTGAAAAAGCAGGTGGAATGACCCTCATGTCGAGATCAGGATGAAAGAAGGGGCTCAGAGGAAGTTGTGCGGGGAACCTCGGTGTTCCTCTCCAATGAGACTGGTATGTTGGGCCAAATTTGAAGTTTCCTCAAGGTTGTCAAGTTCGGTTTTGATGATCCAGTGGGTTCGTGGGATTTCTCTCAAGACGCTGCAGCGGGAAAGGGTCTCCTCTGGAGATGAATGGGCAACCACGTGGTTGTTCTCGACTTACGACGGGATTCTTGAGTTACGACCTAGAACTCAGGGAGCTTCTCTTGTATCCCCAGGGAAGTCCAGTCCCCAATCGAGGGGTGAGGAGGGCCCGGGATGGCTCTCGAGGCACGGCAAGGAAATCGGGCTTCAAAAGGTGTTGAAGGGGGTATCTTGAGTTGTTTCTCAAGTTGCTGTAAGAATCTCTAGGTTCCCTGGGCTTGTGACGGTGACCTCAGGCAGCTTCTCTTTGTGCCTGTGAGAAGGGGGAATACTGTGCAGTTGAGAGGGTTGCCTTGGGATTCCCCTGGTTTCAGTGCCATGGAAGAGGGCCTCATCTGGAGGTGAGGCGGGAATCTCAGGCTTCCTCTCCTGTTGTGACATCGGCCTCAGGGTCTTTGGTGGTTTGGAACAGGGAGTTAGGCCTCGTCTTGTGTGGAGGCATTGAACTCTGCTTGCCTCTCGAGGATGTCAGGCCACTTGTTGAGTTCTCCTTGGAACCAGCTGCTCTTTCGGGGGGATGCACCCAGGGTGTCAGTGCCCCTTCGTGTGGTGACTTCATCCTCAGGGTTCCATTGGAAAAGGTGCCCAGGCATAGGGACTTCTCTTGAGTGGATTGGGAAATCAGTGTCTTTCGGAGTGTGGAATGAACCATGAGGCTTCTCTCGAGTTTCCAAGTAAGACCGGCCTCCTCCTGAGGTGGCACTGGAAGGTCGGGAGCCCTTTCCAGACAAAGCAGAGGGATCGACAATCATGTCGAGATCAGGAGGGAAGAAGGGACTCAGAGAAAGTCTGGCCGGCAACCTTGGTGTTCCTCTCCAATGAGACCGGTATCTTTGGCCACATTTGAATTTTCCTCAAGGCTCTCAAGGTCCGTTTCTATGATCCAGTGGGTTCGGGGTATTTCTCTCAAGACGCTGCAGCGGGAAAGGGCCTCATCGGGTGATTACTGGGCAAACACGTTGTTGTTCTCGACTTACGGCGGGACCCACGTGTTACGACTGGGAACTCAGGGAGCCTCTGGTCTCTCCCCAGAGAAGACCAATCTCCATGAAAATGGCCTTGGAGAGCTGGGGATTACTCTTGAGTTGCTGCAGGTCAAAGAGACCTCTTCTAGGCTTGAGTCCAGAAACTCTGTTTTCCACTTCCGGAGTGTTTTGGATCTCGGGATTGCCTTCAAGCTACAGCCGGGGAGTCAGGCCTCGTCTCAAGTTGATGCAAATAACTCCCTTCTCCTCTCGAGTTTCCACGGCTAGATCTTGGAGCCCATTGTTTGGCCAAAATGGAAAATCAAGCCTTCTGTGAGGTTTTGAGGGGGACTCTGCATTGCTCTCTAGGCCCTGCAAGAAAAGAAGGGCCTCATCTGGCGATGTCGGGGG
Organism: Tragelaphus imberbis; assembly: GCA_006410775.1. Classification (NCBI taxonomy): domain Eukaryota; kingdom Metazoa; phylum Chordata; class Mammalia; order Artiodactyla; family Bovidae; genus Tragelaphus; species Tragelaphus imberbis. The sequence continues at coordinate 4,618 of SJYM01011581.1, read as the reverse complement.
AATCTCATGGTGTTGCTCGAGCTGCTGCTTGACATGTGGCTTTTCTCTCGAGTTAGGATGGGGAACTCAGGGAGCCTCTGTTATGGCCTCAGGGAAGTCCAGTCTTAATACAAGGGGTGAGGAGTGCCCAGCATGGCTCTTGGTCACGGCAGGGGAATTGGGCTTCAAGACGTGTTGAAGAGGGTATCTCGAGGTGTTTCTCAAGTTGCTGTAAGAACCCCTAGGTTCCCTCGGCTCATGACGGTTACCTCTGGCAGCTTCCCTTATTGCCTATGAGAAGGGGTCATACTGTGCAGTTGAGAGGGTTTTCTTGGGACTCTTCCGGGTTCAGTGCCATGGAAGAGTGCCTCATTTCGAGGTGATGCGGGAATCTCAGGCTTCCTCTCCTATGCTGACATCGATCTCGGGGTCTTTGGGGGTTTCGAACATGGAGTTAGGCCTCATCTAGTTTGGAGACATGGAACTTCGCTTGCCTCTCAGGTTGTTCCTGGGGTATCAGGCCACTTGTCGAGCTGTACTTGGACGCAGCGGCTCTTTCAGGAGGATGCAACCAGGGTGTCAGTGCCCCCTCATGTGGTGAACTTCATCCCCGGGGTTCCATTGGAAAAGGTATCCAGGCATCGGGACTTCTCTTGAGTGGACGGGGAAATCAGTGTCTTTTGGAATGTGGCCCGACCCATGAGTTTCCTCTCGAGTTTCCAAGTGAGAGAGGCTTCCTCCTGATGTGGGACTGTAAGATCGGGTTCCCTTTCCAAACAAAGCAGATGGATTGACCCTCATGTCGGGTTCAGGGGGGAAGAAGGGGTGCAGAGGAAGTTGTACTGGGAACCTAGGTGTTCCTCTCCAATGAGACCGGTATGTTGGGCCACATTTGTAGTTTCCTCAAGTGTGTCAAGTTCCGTTTAGATGATCCAATGGATTCGTGGGATTTCTCTCAAGATGCTGCAGCGGGAAAGGGCCTCATCTGGCGATGACTGGGCAACCACGTGGTTGTTCTCGACTTAAGGCGGGATTCTCGAGTTATGACCCGGAACTCAGGGAGCCTCTCTTGTGGCCCCAGGGAAGACCAATCTCCATTCAAAATGGCATGGAGAGCTGGGATTGCTCTGGAGTTGCTGCAGGGCAAAGAAACATCTTTTAGGGTTCTGTCCAGAAACTCCTTGTTCCCCTTCAGTGGTGTCATTGTTCTCGGGGTTGCATTCAAGCTTCAGTCAGGGAGTCAGGCCTTGTCTAGACTTGAAGCAAAGAACTGCCCTCTCCTCTCGAGTTGCCACGGCTAGCTCTTGGAGTGCTTTGTGTTAAAAAAAAAAGGCAATCCATCCTTCTGTGCCATTTTGAGAGGGTACTCGGGATTGCTCTCTAGGCCCTGCAGGAAAAGAAGGGCCTCATCTGGTGATGTCTTGGGAATCTCATGTTGTTTTCTCGAGCTGCGGCTTGAATTGTAGCGTTTCTTTTGAGTTACGACGGGGAACTCAGGGAGCCTCTCTTGTGTCCCCAGGGAAGTCCAGTCCCCATTCGTGTGGTGAAGAGGGCCCAGGATGGCTCTCGAATCCTGACAGGAGAATCGGCTTCAAGACGTGTTGAAGGGGGTATCTCGAGGTGTTTCTCGAGTTGCTCTAAGAATTGCTAGATTCCCTCGTCTTGTGACGGTGCCCTCTGTCAGCTTCTTTTGGTGCCTATGAGAAAGGGGAATACTGTACAGTTGAGAGGGTTGTCTTGGGACTCCCCTGGGTTTAGTACCATGGAAGAGGGCTTCATCTAGAGTTGAGGCTTGAATCTCAGGCTTCCTCTCCTGTTCTGACATCGATCTCCGGGTCTTTGAGGGTTTTGAACAAGGAGTTAGGCCTCGTCTTGTGTCGAGGCATGGAATTCCGCTTGCCTCTCGAGTTGTTCATGGGGTGTCATGCCACTTGTCAAGTTGTACTTAGAACCAGCGGCTCTTTCGGGAGGATGCACCCAGGGTGTCAGTGCCCCTTCGTGTGGTGACTTCATCCTCGGGGTTCCATTGGAAAAGGTGCCCAGGCATCGGGACTTCTCTTGAGTGAACACGGAAATTGGTGTCTTCCTGAATGTGTCACGAACCACGAGGATTCATCCTGCATTTCAATCTGAGTCTGGTCTCTTCCTGAGTTGAGACAGGAAGGTTGGGATCTGATTCCAGACAAAGCAGGGGAATTGACCTACATGTCGAGATCAGGAATGGAGACAGGGCTCAGATTAAGTTGTGCCTGGAAATTCGTTGATACTCTCAAATGAAAGGGGTATGTGAGGCAACTTTTCGAGTTGCATCAAGGTTGTCAAGTACCATATTGAATTTCAATAGGGAAAGTGGGATTTCCCTCAAGGCACTGCAGGGGGAAACGGACTCATCTCTCGATGATGGGGGAACTTTGTCGTTTTTATCGAGATGCGGTCAGAATTTCGAGTTATGACTCAGAATTCAGGGAGCCTCTGTTGTTGCCCCAGGGAAGTTGTATCTCCGTTTGACTTGCGAGGGTGTCTGGGGTTTGCTCTCAAGTTACTGCAGGGCAAATATATCTAATTTAGGCTTCTGTCCAGAAATTACATATTTTTCTCCAGTGGCGAGGGGATCTCGGTGTTGCATTCAAAGTTCACGCGTGGAATCAGGCCTCATCTTGATTTGAAGCAAAGAACTCTGTTCTTTTCTCGAGTTGTGACGGCTATCTCTTGGAGCCCAGTGATGGCCTAAAGGGAGTCAAGTCTCCTGTGAAATTTTGAGAGGGGCTCAGGATTGCTCTCTAGGCCTTGCAGGAAAAGAAGGCACTCAGCTCCAGATGAAAGGGCAATCATCTGGTTTGTCTCGAGCTCTGTCGCCACGAGTGGTGTTTCTCTCATGTTATGATGGGGAATTCAGGGAGCTTCTTGTGTGGCCCCAGGGAAGTCCAGTCTCCATTCGAGTGGAGTATCCCTCTTCAAATACTACAACAGGTGTCACATGGCCACAGTCTCCCTGGTTAACACCTTTGCAGCCCCTGTACGTGGAATCACATGTCCACATTCTGCAGGGTGAATGTCCTTCCAAGACCCTGAACCTGAGGTCACATATCCAGAGTTCCCAAAGTGAACCCACCTCAAGACCCTGCACCTGGAGTTGCAAGTCCAGTCTCAAGGGTGACCTCACCTCCGAGACACTTGTGCTGTGTTCACATATCCACAGGCTCCATTGTTGACTGCTTTGAAGTACCTGCACCTGGGGTCACATGTCAAAATTCTTGTTGACACCGCTCATACCCCACACTTGGAATCACATGTCCACAGTCTCCAGGTTGACTACACCTTACCAGGTTCACTAGTCCATGTTAATCTGGGTGACACCTTCAAAGAGCCTGTATGTGTGGTCACACATCCACAGTCTCCTTGGTGTGACCTCTTCCCAGACCTGGGATCTTGGGTCACATGTCCACTGGCCCCAAGGTAACCCCACTTCCCAGAACCTCTACATGGGATGGCATGTCTAGGATCTAAAGGGTGACCCACCTCCCAGATCCTGCACCTGGGGTCACACATAAACAGTATCCAGGATGAGACTACCTCCAGACTATGTACCTGGTGTCACATGACCACAGTGCCCAGTGTGATATCTCCTCCCAGACCCTGCACCTAAGGTCCCATGTCCACAAGATCCAGGGGTTCCCCCTCTCACACCCTGGACCAGGGACACCTTTCTACAGTCTGAAGTCTGACTCAACCTCCTAGAAACTGCACATGGGGTCACACATAAACAGTCTCCAGGCTAACCCCCACTTGATCCTGTACCTGGGGTCAAATATCTGTAGTATCCAGGGTGAATCCTTCCCAGACCACATACATGGGATCACATGTCCACAGTCTCTAGTATGAGCAAACATCCAGACTCTGTACCTGAGGTCTCAGGACCACAATGTCTTATGACACCACCTTCCAGTCCCTGCACTTAGGGTGACATGTCCAGAGTCTTCAAAGTAAGCCCCTCCCAGACCATTCACCTCATGTAACAATCCACAATACCCAGAGTGACCCCACATCCCAGATCCTGCATCTTGGATCACACATCATAGGGTCTGCAGGGAGAGCACCCTCCCCAGACCCTGCATTTTGGGTCACACATTCATAGTCCTCAGGGTGACCCCAACACCCAGACCCAGTAACCAGAAACACTTGCACACAACGCCACCTTCAAGAACCTATCCCTGGGATTTCACATTCATAGTCTCCATGATGAACCACTCTCAGATCATGCACCTGGGATCACACATCCACAGTTTCCAGGGTGACCCCATTCTCCTCAGCATCAGGGGTTATATGACCACAGTCTCCATGTTCACACCCTACATGAGATTCTTTACAGAGTGTCACATGGCCACAGTTTCCCTGATGAACTCCTTCATAGACCCTATTCACAGGGTCAAATGTTCATAGTCTCCACGGTGAACACTCTCCCAGACCCTGCACCAGGGTTCACATGTCCACAGTCTCCATGGTGACCCCACCTCCAAGACATTTCACCTGGCCTTACACATCCACAGGCTCTAGGGTCAACCTCTACCCCATACACTGCATTTTGGTTTCCTGTCAACTTTCTCCAGGGAGAAATATCCTCACAGAACCTGCACCTGGG
>SJYM01011578.1:7109-21637 GCA_006410775.1 Tragelaphus imberbis | reverse complement strand
CAACTCCCACACAGGCAGAAATCCCCTTCAGCGGCCCCACGGCTCGGTACTTAATTTTATATTCGTAATTTGTGTTTTTTTCTTTAATGATGGGCCCCAAAGTGTAAAAGCTTATACATCTAGGTCCACCCCATTTGTCACAGAATAGAAGGATCGGCCCTGTCCCGTGAGAACAGACAGTGTCCCCGGGCAGGCTGCACTTCATGGGACAAGGAAACCGCTAAGCACCCCTCAGTCAGGCCAGGGGTGTGCAAGCAGGGGACTACGGAGGTGAGGGCTTCTGCCCACGGGAGAGGATGAACTAGGGCACTTCTCAGATATCTCCCATAGCCCCTGGTAGCCTGAAGAGCCTGGATGGGGGATAAACATCCCCTGAAGGACGTGACCCTCTCTGGAGGAGAAGCGAGGACCTGTGCCCACTCTGCCCCACCCCCAGACCTCATGACACCCCGCCCCCTGGGCAGAGGCCGGCCCCAAACTGGCCCTTATCTCAGGAAAAACCAAAGAAGGGACATGGGGCCCCAGAGGTCGGGAAGAGAGGTCCCAGCAGCCGCTGCCTGACAACCCTCCTCTTCCCAGAGCTCCATGAACGCTGCTCTAGGCCACCCCCTGGGCTGGCCGTGTCCCCCCACACCCTGGACGGCCAGGCCACAGCCTTCTCACACAGTGAACACCTAATGCCCGGGGGCTCCCTGAGGTGGGGCGTGCTCCATCCAGCCCCCTGGCACCGAGCACAGGCCTGGCGGATGTCAAGGAGGGGGAGGGTCCTCTCCTGGTGCTTTCAGGTCTGGAGGACCAGCTGGAGGGCCTGGAACCCGACCCGGGCAGGGATGCTGAGATAATTCCTGCAGGGTGGTAGCTGGCTCCGAGAGGGCCCCCTATAGGCAGCATCACGCAGCCAGACAGCAGCTCCGTGAAGGAGACATCGCATGAGTTGAGACAAGGCCTACCCCGAGGTCTGTCCAGCAAGCAAAGTGCCCCTGTCACCTCCGTGAAGCTGCAGTGAGAGCAGACTGCCTGTGGCCTTGGGATATGCTGGACCAGGAGCCCTGGGGACTCCTAGGCCAGCACCCCCTGGGGTGGGCCACGTGACTTAGGGCCACCCCTCTCTCAGCGCCTCCATGTCCCTGGGGTAAAGTGAAGTGTGCAGATCAGGGCGCTGGCATTCGTGACTCAAGGTGGCTCCTAACACTGAAAGGGAGGGGAACCAGCTCTGTCCTCTGCGGCTGGGAGGGCATCACTGTGGCCCACCCTCAGCCCTTCTCTTTCCAGCCTCAGACGCCAACTCCCTCTACACCCCCCGCCCCTGCCCCCGCCGCCCACCCCACCGACCGACAGAGGGCTTTCGGGTCCTCCCCTCCTCCATGACCTCTACAAAGCTCTGAAAACAAACTCAGCCACATCGGAGGGCCAGTCTCAGCCCCACCTCATCCTGCCCCACCGCCCAGGGGCGGCCCTCACTGTGCAGGATGGCCAGCGCCAGGATGCCCCCGGTGCTGGTCCCCGCCACCCAGTCGAAAAGGTCCTTGGTGGCGATGCCCGAGGCCTTCTCGATGGCGATGAGCAGCTGGATGATGATGAGGCCTTTCACGCCCCCTCCGTCCAGGCAGAGCAGGTGGTCATGGCTGTGGTGGGAACAACAGTGGGAGAGAAGAGGGTCCTGTTACAACTGGCACTCTGCGGGCCGTGTCCCTGAGCATCCGCCTGGTGGCAGCAGCTTGAGCCCTGGAGACCAAGCCGTGGAGCTCACGTGCTACTTGGGCTTGGGGGTGGGCCAGGGGTGGGCAGCACAATCAGTCCAGGAATAAACACAGGACTTCAGGAGACCAGAGGTGCAACAAAGAGGATCCAGGCAGGTAAGAGCAGCTGGGGGTGGGTAAGACCTTCTGGCCAGGTACCACCTCAGCAGACACCTGGGTCTGTCTCCCCTACAGCTGGTAAATGTGGGAGCCTGTGATGCCTGCCTCTGGGCTCCCTCATCTTTTCCTGGACAAGCTGCCCAGCCTTGCAGCAAGCCCAGAACGTGGCAGAACAGGCTGTGCTGTTGCTGGAGGCCTGTGGGACCCTTGACCAGGGAGGCTGGAGAAAATGGGCAAGAGACTCTTCTGAAGATGTAGGGCTGGCAATGGTGGGATCAACCCGGAGGAAGCAGGGCTAAGCTGTGCGGATCACAGACCAGCGCGGGGAGGGCTCCACACATGTGTCCTGACTCTCTCCTCACTCCTCCTCAAGGGAAGGGGAGGCTCTCAGAGCTGTGCAGACTCCCCTGGCCCTGCTGGAGCATCTGCACCCTCCCTCCTCTCACTGGAAGGGACCTGTTGGTCTTCCCCCCGGGTACCCCTCGGCCCCTGCACTGGTGGGGGTGTGTGTGTGTAGGGGTGCAAGGAGAGAAGCATGAGAAGGCTGCTAGAGCAGGAACACTCCCAGGGTGCACGTTCCAGGGTGGCTAAGGAAACGAGCGGGCTACAGCTTCTGAGGGGAAGCCGATATTTCAGAGGTGAGGCAGAACCACCGACATGGCCGCCCGGTCCCAGGAGCCAGGGATGCCTCTGCTTCCAGGAGGGAAGGGCCTCCCTGCAGGGGCGGGCACAGGGGTGTGGCTAGGAGAGAGCCCTCGGGGAGCAGAAAGGGCATGGACTGCGGAAGCCCCGGGCTGCTCTGACACCGACTCTGTGTGACCTCGAGCAAGTGACTTCCCCTCACGTTCTGCATCTGCCAAGCAAGGTTACTAATGAATGCCTCCTGAGGAAGGCTGTTAGGAGCACAGGATAGTAAAAAAAAAAAACAAATACAGAGAACAGATAAACCACCTCTATTATTAAAGGGAAGGGTGGAGAAAGCACAGCCGAAAGGGGGCACGTTTGTCCTGAGAATTCGCCGAGCTGGTGGGCACGGGTTCTGACAACCGTGGTCACCAGGGACTGTCCGTGGGGACAGGGTCTGGGCCTTTCTTTGCACCCATCACCCCAGCCTGCCTCCTAGAATAGGGCTGGGTGGACAGCAGGGGCTTGGGACGCCAGCCCTACTCCTACTGGCTGTTGGAGGGAGGGAGGGTAGGGAGTGGGTGGCATTGGAGGGAAGCAGGCTCAGCACTGATGCCGCTGAGGACTCTCTCCAGAGGAGATCTGGGCCAGCTCACCCGATGACCTGGGACAGGGGCGGGGAGAGAAGGGACAGGGCCGCAGCCAGCTCCATCGTGTGACCGGGAGCCTGCAAGGCGATTGATGAAGCAGACCCAGGCTCTCTGAAGACTCAGTCTCTTTGCCGTGAACTGCAGAGGGTGTGAACCACCGCACAAAGCCAGATGCAGACTAGACAACAGTCCCAAGCCCGCTGGGCGGCCCACCAGAGGCCTTGCACGTGAGCACTGCCCCCCTGCCCCCGCCCCACCCCATCCCCAACACTCACGTCCGCTTCTCATCCCTCATGGAGCTCAGGATGAAGGCTGGCTTCCGGGCCCGGGAGATCTGTGTGATGTCCTGCAGTTCTGTGGGACACAGGGCAGGGTGGGCAGGGGCCAAGCAAGTGCTGGTCTCCCGCTCCCCAAACGGGTCCTGGGGGCAAACCTGGAGCTGTGCCCTCACCCCTCTGTCCCTGTGGGGATATCTGCCTCCCACTCCCTGCACGGGCTCTTCATCCCGGAATACAACCGGCCCCTTGGGGAGCAGCGGGCTTGGGATGCGGAGGGGAGCCCACTGCTCCGGGCACAGCCCCCCACCCTGCCTGGCAAGCTCTTGATTTTCCTGTATTTTCCCCCCAGAGCCCCAAAGCACAAGCACCCCCGCCCTGCGTGCTGTGTATGCACTTCACAGAGTGTTTCTTCATGCATGCCAGCCGGTGCTGCGGACAACCACCTTCTCCAGAATCCTTATCCCCGATTTACAGATGAGGCTCATTTAGCCAAAGGGGCTGAGTCGGGACATTCCCCGGGGTCTGACTCCCTGAAAGTACAGAGAGAGCCCGACTGCTTCCCAGACACCTCTTGTTCTGATCCCAGGTCTGGAAACTTCCTCAGCGGCTTCAGAGCGGTGCCCTTACCCGCAGCATGCATGTTTTGCCTGGGTCCAAGGCCCACCCGCGCCCAAAGAATGCATTAGCTGCTCTCCTGACAAGCAGCCTGGCCCTGCAGGGCCTCGTCATCCAGATTCTGACAGGCCGTCCCACCACTGTGCATGGAGTCTTAGAAGCAGCGAAGCAGGACAGCAGGCTTCCAGGCAATGTGTCTCCCCCTCACCAGGGCAAGGGGCCAGAGTGGACGAGATAAGCACGAGCCTAGCCAGGAGAGGTGGTGGACAGAGCGCCAGGGAGAGGGACATGCAGCTGAGACAAAGGAGAAGAGGGGACTAGAGCTGCATCTAACTCAGGGCACAGCGGGCCCTGCGGCTCCTCTAGGCCCAGGGCATTACCCATCTGACGCCGCGCCCCAGGCCCACCATCCGGCCTGGCTTGGGTGACTGATTGCCTGTAAAATTGAGAGAGAATGATGGGGGTGGGGGGCGGGGAGGAGGGGCGGCAGGGAGAGAGGCAGAGCCAGAGGGACTAACTGCAGCTGCCCACTCTGTCTAAAGGCTATCCTTTAGACAGGATAGCCTAAAGATGCTGGTGTCTGATTCCCCAGGAGTTTAAGAATAGTGCTGGCTCACGAAGGATCGATCCCTGGCTGTCCTGTTCAGGGAACCCCAACTCCTAAACAATCCAGGGTTCAGGGTGGGCCAGGCCCATAGGAAGCCCAGAGAAGCTCTCTGCCTCCTTGGGGGCTGTCTCCAAGGATACCGAGGATGCACAGGGGCAGATGCTAACTGCCTGGCCAGTAGGTCACTGAAGGGGCTGGAAGAGGAGCACAGCAGCCCCGGGCCTGATGGAGATGCAGCAACATGGCGGAAAGGCTTCTGGTAGAAGCCAGAGAACCCCCAACAGCTCTGAGCCCCCAAGAGCACTCCTCACTGCCCACCTGAGCTCCCAGGGCATAGAGAGGTCAACAAAGCGCCCACCTTATAGGTGTCCAAGGAACTCTGTCAGAGGAAACGGACCACAGGCCATTAGCCAGGGACCCCACCAGTCTCCGGACTCTATGCGTTGCTGGCTGCCCCCCAAGGCTGACAAATGCTGCCCATCACCCCTTGTAACTTCCTTTAACAACTTCTTCCCTGGGCTCTGTTTCCTTCTTTCTTTCAGGATTGCCTGACCCAGGGACCTGGGAACCAGGTGGAGAAGAGGGGGCATGGGAGGGGCCAGGCCTACCTAGGTTGTTTAAGCTGATCGGTGGGGGATGAGATCTTTCCATGGAGAAGGAGGGAGCTGCCGCGGAGCACTGCTCCGTCGAGAACCCTTGCGTGAGTGGGAAGCGGTAGTCGGCCCCCACAGTTCTCAGCAGAGTGAGGATCGCCTTCCTGGTGACGACTTGTCATGTGTGGGGAGGGGGAGATGGCACAGGATCAGAAACTGACCAGACGCAAATGAGAGGTCCTTTCTGCACCTGGTCCCTTATCCCAGGCCACCTGCGGGGTTGGGGGTGCCCTAGAACCCACCCCACCCTGACACAGCGTGTGCACTCTATTCTGTTACACCCAAAGCAGCTTCTGGGGTCTCAAACTTGGAACATGGGTGAGAAGGTTGGTGTTTGAGGAACTCCCTCTTTCCCTTCGACGCCAGTCAAGAAACCAGGACTCCCACCTCCATGTTGAGCAATTCTCAAGGCTCTTAGAGCTCAACAGGGATAAGCCAGCCAGTGGGTATCTACTCCCACCTACCAGATGGGATCACTGAAAACGCACATGCGCACGCATGCACGCTCACTGGCACACACTATGAGGTATCACCCACAGCAACCTCCACAGCTCCCCAGAACCTTCCAGAGGGCTCCAGGTGGCTGGTAAGGAGGATCTGCTCTTTCCAGCACGGCAGCCAAGCCTCACAGAGTGAGCACGCAGTACATACACCGTGCCAGTGTGCAAGGGGGGCACATGTGTCATGCAGCACATGTCAGGGTGCAAGGGGGCACATGTGTCATGCACATGCCTGTGTACAAGCGGCGGGGGTGCACACGTGTCATACAGCAATGCACTGGCCTGAGGCTGTTCTTACAAGTGATTCCATCAGTGAATTCTCCAGGGCTGCTCCCACTGCCTTCCCCACCCCCACCCCAAGTCCTGGCACCCTGAGGTGGGTGTGGGGGTCACAGGGAAGAGGACACTGGTTCGGCAAGCCCCCAGGGGCCTCAGTCTAGTGGTCAGGGCCCCTGTCCTTGGGAACCGGAAGCTTCCCCTCGGGGCCTCCCAGGTGTTCCTAGGTGCTCCCTGCAGGGAACAGTTTGGGGGGGTAGACAGGATGCAGGCACCTGATGGCTAGGACCTCCCTCCTCCCTGCGCCCCTCTACCCCCCAACTCTGGTCCCAGAGTGCAGAGCACGTACGTTTGCTGATCCTGGAGGCTATGAATGAAGGGGTTTCTCCAAAGTCATTCGGGGTGTCCACCTCTGCACCAAAGACGATGAGAGCCTTGATCATCTCTATGTTGTCTTTCTGTAGGGGATGGAGCAGGGGGGTGAAATTGGCAACAGCTAACAGCTCAGGGACACGTGGAGAGAAAGGACTTCGGCCTCTTCACCCCACAACCCATCACCTCGGGGGGCCTTTCACCAGGATGGGAAGAGACACTGAAACCCTTTTGAACTCCACCTGCAGTCAATCCCATATTGCAAGTCTACAGTTGGAAGGCCAGTGCCCTGACAAATAGGCTTATGAGTATCCCTGTAGGTGAGAATCTAAGAACCCAGGTAGAAACTGGAATGACATCCCCCTCCCCCAGCCTGCCAGCTCCTTCTCAAAGGAAGTAATGCATCTATGACCCCTGACCCCAGAGACACGGGGACACTGAAGGGTCAGCTGCTGATTGCTTGCAGGAGTAGCAAGCGTGATCAAGGAAAGGTCCCCCATTGAGTCCAGGGGGGCGGGTTGAGTCAGGAAGAAACTGAGCACATGTCTTCCCTGATGGCAGCCCCCTCCCCAGAGCACGAGCAATGAACGTCTGGAGGTGGGGCAGCGGGGCTCGCTGGGCACAGTTCCCAGTACACACCAACAGGCCGGCCTCCAGGAGACCTGAGCACTGGGCTTACGTCTCTATCTCGGGGTGGATTCCCTTGTCTAAAAGCATGAAAAGGTGTGTCTAGAATGCTGTTTTCCAAACAGCTGTTCATACCCCATTAGGAGGTATATGGGCACACGTTAATGTGTGTTTCAACTATTAGTTATGTATTCCTTCTTCGGTGACCTTTTATTTGTGGCCCTGGTTTGCCACCTATGACGGTAATAGAACCGATCCTTCAAGTATCGGTTTGCTGCTGCTGCTAAGTCGCTTCAGTCGTGTCCGACTCTGTGAGACCCCAGAGACAGCAGCCCCCCAGGCTCCTCCATCTCTGGGATTCTCCAGGCAAGAATACTGGAGTGGGTTGCCATTTCCTTCTCCAATAAGTATTAGGTTTGAGTAAGTTTGAAAGCAAGCCAGGGCTTCTCTGGTAGCTCACTGGTAAAGCATCTGCCTACAGTGTGGGAGACCCGGGTTTGATCCCTGGGTTGGGAAGAGCCCCTGGTGAGGGACAGGGCAACCAGTACTCTTGCCTGGAAAATCCCATAGACCGAGGAGCCTGGTAGGCTACAGTCCATGGGATCGCAAAGAGTGGGACATGACTGAGGGACTTCACTTTCTTTCAAAGTGACTAAGCAGCAGCAGCAGAAGCAAGGCAACTTAAAGCAATGGTTAAGTACATAAGTGTAAAAGCGGTTCGTGGATCTGCCAGAAACGGCGCAGATGGAATGCAGGTGATGCAAGAATGGAAGCAGTGGCCTAGGTCGGCACTTCTCAAGGTAGGAACGGCGGACCCCCATGAATATGGAGACCCTTTAGAGGGTTCCAGAGCTTAGAACTGTTTCATAAAAATATCAAGATGCTGTTTGCCTTTATGCAGTGGCTGATTTTTATATAATCGTTTGTTCTCTTTTTGGCTTAGTTGTGCCATGGGGGATCTTTCAGTTGTGACAAGCAAACTCTTACGCATCCCAGGTGGCTCAGCTAAGAATCCACCTGCTAACGCAAGAGATGTGAGTTCAATCCCTAGACTGGGAAGATCCCCCGGAGAAGGAAAGGGCAATCCACGCCAGCATTCTCCCCTGGGAAATCCCAAGGACAAAGGAGCCTGGTGAGCTACAGTCCATGGGGTCGCAAAAGAGTCAGACACGATTTAGCAACTAAACAACAACATGCAGACCATTATTTGCGGCACGTGGGATCCAGTTCCTTGACCAGGGATCCAACCCCGGGCCCCCTGTATTGGGAACTCGGCATCTTAGCCACTGGACCACCAGGGAAGTCCCATGGCTGACTTCTGTCCCAACGGTGTAAAAGCAACTATGGATAAAACTCCTGGTGCCTTAAGCATGAAGCAAAGCAGTGTCCACAGACTAACGGTTGTCATGGTTTTCTTCTCTGCCACGTGCTCAAGTAAAAAGTAAATTTGTTCATTAAAAAGCCAGCTTCGGGGGACTTCCCTGGTGCCCCAGTGGTTAAGCTTCTGAACCCCCAATTCAGGGGACACAGGTTCAACTCCTGGTTAGGGAACTAGGACCCCACATGCTGCAAGGTATGGCCAAAAAAAAAAAGCCAGTCCCTTGATGAAGCACTAAGGAATGTTAATCTTACTACATTCCTACACTGGTGTTTTCAGTGTCATAGAATGGACAGCGTGCACAAGGTGTGTCTGTGGCGTAACCAAGTATGATGGTTGTCGCAGGAAAATTCCCATGTGACTGACTGAGTCGTGAGCGGAACAAGCTGCTTGTTTTTCATGAAACACTGTTTTCACTTGAGAAACAACGGGCAGGCAAACTGTGATTGTTCAGCTTTGGGTATCTAGGAGACATTTTCTCAAAAATGAATGCAGTGAGCTGTCACTTCAAGAAAAACAGCTGGCAGTATTTTGTGCCAGTGATAAAACTCAAGCTTTCAAACAAAAAATGGAATTCTAGAAAACTGGTATACACCATGAAGGGCTCCAATGGTTTCCCCAAATTTAGAAACTGTTCTGATGAAATCTTAGTGATATTTACAAATGTGAGGGGTATTGAGACTATATAATGAAACGAGTCAACATTTGGAAGTTGGGCATACTCAGCAAACTAGTATTTTCCAAAGATGACACGGAATCATGCATAGGTTAAAAGATCCATGCAAAGTGCAAGAGACGCCAATAGATCTGACGGTAACCAAGTGTGAAAAGTCTAATGAGAGGGCTTCAGAGTGTCCACTGCACTCAGCTTCTCAGAAACTACCCCTTGTCAAGTTTTGGTGCAGACCATGAATCTGAGCAAACTCTGGGAAATAGTGAAGGACAAGGGAGCCTGGTGTGCTGCAGTCCATGGGGTCGCAAAGACTCAGGCACGACTTTGCGACTGAACGACAACAAAGAATATCCACAATTATCTGAAAAGGTTCAGTTAACCTATATTTTCCAACTATATACTCATCTATGTGAGGCCAGATTTTCTTCATATTTTTAACACATTCAACAACATACTGCAACAAAAATAAATGCAGCAGAAGACAGGAAAATCCATGCCTTCTCTGAAGCCAGGCATTAAAACGATTTACAAAAATATAAAACAATACCAACTGTTTTCTATTATTTTCTGTTTTGGAAAATAAAGTTGATTTTCCATAAATACGTTACTTACAATAGCATGGGCTTGGTCAATCATTCTTGTTTTTATTTTTTAAATTGAAAAAAATTATCTTTCTTTCTTTTCTTCTTTGGCTGCACCAGGTCTTAGCTGTGGCATGCGGGATCTCTGATCTTGGTTGCAGCATACAGAATCTTTAGTTGTGGCATGTGGGATCTAGTTCCTTGACCAACGGTCAAACCTGCTTGGGGAGCACAGTCTTAGCTACTGTCCTACTTTACACCAGGAAAGTCCTAATCATCGTTATTTTTAAATGAATTCATCAGTATCTTGAAAATCCCTCACTTGCAATTTTTAATATGGTCAATACGGATAGATAAAATTCAAATAAACAAATTCTATGAGAGTCTCTAGTTTTTAAGAGTATAAAAGGATCAGACAGACCAAAAAGTTTGAGAACTGTTTAACTACATAATTCAAAGGGCCCATTCAGTGCTAAAAATGTTCACAATACTATTTATAGTTTCAGCCTCTTGGGCAACATCCCCTCTACAATTATGACCTTTGGTATAAAACAGGATGTCTTTGAATTTGTCCTAAATCTACTTCTTTTAGAGTCCCAGAGAGATTTCCTAGTTCATGACTCTAAGACAGTTGAACAGAATTATGGGTACCTATGGTTTATGACTTACGGGTACAATCACACACACACACACACACACACCTGTAACGAATAACACTCCTTCCCCTGCATTTAATATGTTCATGCTGTAGTTTTCTAACCAGACTGCAGGTGCTATAAGGGCAAAAACTGTGCTCTATGATAAACCAACAAAGGTGACCAGTGCCTGCCATGGGCCACCAAGATGTGTAAGCAGGCCTGCCTTCCAGAAGCTTGGAGCCTTCCAGGGAGATAAGAGTAACATGCAGATGAAGTTTGCCCTGATGACGCCAGGATGAGAACGAACATCCTGGGGATGCTCACTCTGTGCCAGGTCTTACGTGTGCTGCTTAGACATCCCTCGTAGAGTTACAAGTTGTCTACCACTGAATCCACTCAACACCTCTGCCAAGCGGGTACTGACACCTCCATCCTCCAGATGAGGAAGTCAAGTCTGGCAGAGGTGGTGTGAGTTGCCCAGGGCCACAGTCAGTAGCCAGAGCTGTATTTTCCCCTCTCATGGTGTCCAGATGTCACATGGAGGCATGGGAATGAGAGGTCCTGGAGCGCAGAGGAAGCGGTTTTTATTCTGGACTCAGAGGGGGACCTGCCCTGGCCCGGGTGGTCACCTGACCCCTGCCGCATGGGCAGCCAACCTGGGACTCACCGACATGGCCAAGTGCAGTGGGGTGTTGCCATGCTCGCCTCGGGCGTCGGCGCTGGCCCCGTGGGTCAGCAGCACCATGACACAGTCAAAGCGGTTGCGCATGACAGCCACGTGCAGGGCTGTGTTCCCCGCGGAGCTGGTGCTGTTCACGTCGCAACCCCGTTTCAGCAGCAGGCGGGCCATCTATGGAGACAAGAGTCCCAGCCCTGGTCAGCTGGGCGGCCAGAGCAGCTGTGGCCTGTGGAACCTGATGGCACCTGGGCACAGCCACGTCCTCAGGCCGTAGGCCTCTGGAAAGCTCCAGCAGCAGGAAAAGCCCAGGTGGCAGGTGGCCCCAGACCTTGCCTTCCACACCCCTCGGGAACTAGGGGACAAAAAGCTGAAGACGTGGTGACTTGAAAGGGGCTTCTGGGTCCTTTCCTGGAGTTCACAGGACCCCATCCTTCCCTGCAACGGTTCCTCTGGGCCCTGCCCCAGAACTGCCCCACTCACTATGACCCTGCCCGGGACCCTGCAGAGGTATGACCCCCTCTCCATGCTTTGGCAACATGCACCCCTGCTCACCAACAGTCCTGGGGGGCCTGGGCTCTGGAACCTGACAGACCTGAGCCCAAAGCTCAGCCTTCCTTCATCCCCACTGTCAGCTGGGAAAGGCCACGCACCCCTCTGCATCTCAGCTTCCTCTGCTGTGAAAATGGGGGTGCGAGTTCCTACCTCACAGAGTGAACAAAAGCCCTATAGGAGGGCCTGACTTGGCGTCTAGCTCCCAGCATGAAGGTGCCCACAGCAGCTGGCAGGCTCCTCCCTCCTGGCCTGTCACATTTACAAGCAGGCCATGACCTTTGAGGGCACGCAGTGCACTGCTGGGCTGTGCTTCCTGGAGATGAGAGATCAGAGGCCTCCATCCTCCCAGGGAGTCAGAGTCTGGCTCAGGGACAGGCCTCAGAGGAGATGCTCTGCCAGGCTTTCTGAACAAGTTAGAGGCATCGCCATCACCACCACCATCCACCATCTTTGATTTGCAAGGTACTTGAAAATTTATGAAGAAATCTTCTCATGCACTGCTTTGCTGATTTCATGATACCTCCTAAGATAGGCCATGGACCCCCAGTTCACACATGAAGAGACCACGGAGGGGACACTGTCACCATGCGAGGCCAGGATGTCATCTCTCCTTAGGCTTACCTGCCTGGTGGGCTCACTGTGAAATCAATCCCCTGAGTGTTATCCTCAGAGGCCTCTCAGGAACCCCCTTCCTGTTGGAAGCTAAGGAACCAAGGGTTCCAGGACTCTCAACCCTGCCCACCCAGCTCATCCTTAGACCCAGCCTACCTCTGCGTTCTTGGCCCAGTGGAGGGGGCTGGCTCCATAGCGGGGGTCTTTGCTGTGAATCTGGCTGCTGTCCATGCTGACAATCATTTCAGCACACCTGGGGAGAGAGAAGCCATGTGGGAAAGAAGAAGGCTGGCGGGGGCAACCTGATGTTGAAAGAGGTCGTGACTTCATCAACTGGTGAGGGAAAGCTCCTGCAAACAGAGTTGCAACAAAACCAACCAGCAAGCACATCATGGCATTTCAATGGTATCCTGAGTTCCTCAAGGCACATCTCAAGCCCCCTCCTCCAGGAAGCCTTCCTTGATGACTTCAGTCAGCAATGATCTCTCTCATTGGTGCTGGCTGCAGTGTTAAACAGGCTTGAGGTTAAGCCCCAGCTTCCTGCTGGTGACCTCTGGAAAGTGGCCTGGCCTGTCCGCGACATGGGAACGGTCCTAACAGGATGGGATGAGGAATAAAGGAGGATTAAAGGATAAAAGCGGAGAAGGCAATGGCACCCCACTCCAGTACTCTTGCCTTGAAAATCCTACCAGGAGGAGCCTGGTAGGCTGCAGTCCATGGGGTCACTAAGAGTTGGACATGACTGAGCAACTTCACTTTCTCTTTTCACTTTCATGCACTGGAGAAGGAAATGGCAACCCACTCCAGTGTTCTTGCCTGAAGAATCCCAGGGACGGGGAAGCCTGGTGGGCTGCCGTCTATGGGGTCACACAGAGTCGGACATGACTGATGTGACTTAGAAGAAGAAGAAGAAAGGATAAAAGATATTCTAGCACCTGGTCCTGGGCCTGGCACACGGCTGCCCTCCATCCTCCCCCTGCCTCCCTGGTGTTTCAAGCAGGGACTGCGTCCTGTAGGAGGTGGTAGGCAGGGTGGTTAAGAGTACAGCTTTCCACTCCTAGACTCATTGGCAGAACTAAAAACAGGGGCTTCAATAGACTGTATGCCACTGCTGACTGCAGCACTATTCCCAATGGCCAAAAGGTGTCCCCCTGGACAGACGAATGGCTATGCAGGATGTGGGCTAGAGTAATACTATGGAGGGCTGCTCTGTCTTAAAAGGGAGGGGCATTTTGATACCTGCGATGACACTAAGGAAGCTCGAAGACTTTAGGCGAAGTGAAACTGGAGCTTTACAGACCCAGATCTCTATGAAGCTCAGCTGAGTTGACGCCAATAGCAGAGGGCCTCCAGATTAGGGTTGGGATGGAATCAGTCCCAGTAACCCTAACACTTGTGATTCTCAGAGTGCAACTGCTGGGGCTGCCATGTGGTGGCAGAGGGATGTGCCTCCTGGGGGTCCTAGAGGCGTGTGGCCGCGTGCAAGGCACACTGAGGGATGAGACAACTGGTGCTGTCTTATGAGCAACAATCCACACGGGAGGCTTGGGATGCGGCTGCGGGTGTCGGAGGAGGAAGCAACCTGGACAGTATCTTGGAAGTAACCAAGAACAAGCAGGCCCCTGGGGCCAGGAAGGCAGCTAAAGTCAAGCTGCAGCGGGGCTGCCGTGCCAGCCCTTGGGTATGGGAGAGCATCCCCCACCAAATGTGCCCATTTGGATCGGCAACTCGGTAACCTGGTGACTAAGGGGCGGGGGGAGGGTGTTAGGATTGTCCTCAACCATATGGTCAGGTCTTTCTGAAAGTTCTAGTTTGTCTTGGCTGTGTGAGTTGAGAATCAAGGAAAGGAGGGTTTGCTGAGCTTGGACCAGACCTTCGAGGGGACGGCAAGGCCCTTCAGAGGCCAGCAAGGTGGGTGTATACCCCCAAGGAAGGAAGACTCTGAAGGAGGGTGAGAGTGCCTGCCCTCCACCCGAGGGGGGCCTCTCCCGTTCTTTCTCAATGCTCATCTAGCAGTGAGGTAGATGGAAGGTACTGGAAGGCACTGTGTGACTCCTGTGTCCCCCTGACCTGGACTTTCTCTCATCCATCTCTGTAAGGCCAGTGCTTAGCACAGTGCCCGGGACTGAGGGACCATCTGACTCATTCACTTGTTCGTTCACTCCAGACACTGTACCTGCTTGGTAAGAAACAGTCATCTCTTTTACCCCACCCCACCCACACGCACCACACACACACACACACACACACACACATCATTCACTCCAGACACTGTACCTGCTTGGTAAGAAACAGTCATCTCTTTTACCCCACCCCGCCCACACGCACCACACACACACACACACACACACACA
>SJYM01011572.1:32520-57448 GCA_006410775.1 Tragelaphus imberbis | reverse complement strand
TTATTAGTGTACAGGAATGCAAGGGATTTCTGTGTGTTAATTTTATATCCTGCAACTTTACTATATTCATTGATCAGTTCTAGTAATTTTCTGGTGGAATCTTTAGGGTTTTCTACGTAGAGGATCATGTCATCTGCAAACAGTGAGAGTTTTACTTCTTCTTTTCCAATTTGGATTCCTTTTATTTCTTTTTCTGCTCTGATTGCTGTGGCCAAAACTTCCAAAACTATGTTGAATAGTAATGGTAAAAGTGGGCATCCTTGTCTTGTTCCTGACTTTAGAGGAAATGCTTTCAGTTTTTCACCATTGAGGATAATGTTTGCTGTGGGTTTGTCATATATAGCTTTTATTATGTTGAGGTATGTTCCTTCTATTCCTGCTTTCTGGAGGGTTTTTATCATAAATGGATGTTGAACTTTGTCAAAGGCTTTCTCTGCATCTATTGTTTTTAATTTCTAAGTCCTCCTTCTCTGTCCGATATCTCTAGTTTTTCTCATGCCAACTTTAAAATTTTCCTCCATATAAATTTCTAAAATCTCTTATATAGAGAAATACTGAAGCAGGATATAATTATTAGACTGTATATATACACATATATAGAAATGAACTATAAAGGCAGCTATTTTTCTTCATAATGACTGTGTAGTGTTTGTGTGGATTTAATCATAATTTGGCTTCCCTAGTGGCTCAAATGGTAAATAGCCTGCCTGCAATGCGGGAGACCTGGGCTCGATCCCTGGGTCGAGAAGATCCCCTGGAGAAGGAAATGGCAACCCACTCCAATATTCTTGCGTGAAGAATCCCATGGACAGAGGAGCCTTGCAGGCTACAGTCCATGGGGTCGCAAAGAGTCAGACACAACTGAGGAACTTCACTTCAGTCATAATTTAACCCTACTGATAAACATATTCTTGTTTCTAGTATTTTCTGTTACAGTTTCTGCATGATTGTCTTGCTACATGCAGTCTCTGCTCACTTAGGTTCACTCTCCTGTACAGTAGGTACCCAGGTGGCTCAGTGGTGAAGAACCTGCCGGCCTCACAGGGGGTGCAGGTTTGATCCCTGGGTTGGGAAGATCCCCCGGAGAGAAGGAAATGGCAACCCATTCCAGCATTCTTGCCTGGGAAATCCCATGGACAGAGGAGCCTGGCGGGCAACAGTTCCTGGAGTTGCGAAGTCAGACATGACTGAGAGACTAGAAACACAACAGTGGATTCCTAGAAATGAAACAATTGGATCAAAATGTAGATAGAAAACTATGAAATTGCCTTCTGCAGAGGCTATTCTCATTCCCTGTAGATTTTGAAAGTGTCCTTATTTTAAGAATGATTATCAGTCTTTTTATATAAGGCAATGGTACCCCACTCCAGTACTCTTGCCTGACAAATCCCATGGACGGAGGAGCCTGGTAGGCTGCCGTCCATGGGTCGCTAAGAGTCGGACACGACTGACTGACTTCACTTTCACTTTTCACTTTCATGCCCTGGAGAAGGAAATGGCAGCCCACTCCAGTGTTCTTGCCTGGAGAATCCCAGGGACGGGGGAGCCTGGTGGGCTGCCGTCTGTGGGGTCGCACAGAGTCGGAGACAACTGAGGCGACTTAGCAGCATACATATATTTATGGATCATTTGTTTTTTCTTTCTATGAGCTGTTTGTGACCATTGCCCATTTTATTTTCTTACTGATCTATGAGGACTGTTTGTCCATTAAAGGAACTAGCCTTTTGATACATATTCATGCATTTATAACAGCACTGGCTCTTGATTGCTGTGCCCAGACTCTCTCTAGCTGCGGTGAGCAGGGCTACTCCTGGTTACAGTGAGTGGGCCTCTCACTGCAGTGGCTTCTCTCGTGGAGAGCAGGCTCTAGACACCTGGGCTTAGTAGTTGTGACGCATGGCCTTAGTTGCTCCACGGCAGGTGAAATCTTCCCAGACCAGGGATCAAAGTCGTGTCCTCTGAATCGACAGGCAGATTCTTGACCGCTAGACTACCAGGGAAGCCCTTGATACCAGTTTTGTAAATGCTTTTATTTTGATGATGTAAGGAGTTTAGTTCTTAAAAATTAAAAAAATTTTTTTTTAAGTTTTAGATTTTATGTAGACAAATTTGTCATTTTATTTACGACTTCTAGGATTTTTAGTTTTTGGTCAGATTGCTAGGAGAAAGATGGTTTAAAGAAAAATCTTTGCCTTTTCTGTGTTAGAAGTTTTATAGTTTGGGAAAAAGTACATTGTTATGAGGGAGCATTTCTTTATTTTCTCTAGTTGTAGTGTATTTAAATTTAGTTTTTTATAGTTTCTATAGTGTTTAAAAACTGGAAATAAACATCCAAATTTAAAGTAATTGTCTTCACAGTTTGTATTAGGTACTTCTTTTACTTCAAGTATCAGTACTTAAAAAAAATTAGTTTAAAAAACCAATAAAAACATTTAACTTTCCTCAGATTATAAATTTAACACATAGAATGGGTTTCCTCCTTGTGTCCAAGCCAGTTTGACAAATTTGCTACATCAGAAAGAACTATGGGAACCAACCCTGGGAATATACAGATAGGCCAAGGTCAGTATCAGCTCTGATGTGAATGTTGTTACTGAATTCTTATTAACAGTTTTCTTCAGAAACACTGATTGGTGGTCGGTTTAAGGAGGGAGATTCTAGCAGAAGGATGTTTGGAATTGTAGGTAATGGAGAAGTGAATTTTAACGGGAAGGGTACTAGACATTGTCCCTACCTTTGTAGTACTGTTTTCGATTCAAGTTTTCAGTATGAATCTCTTGGGGTTCTTGTCCTGATTTTGTGCAGCTGCCACTGTACTGTTCATGACTGTATCCATGGGAACATAAGTAGGGTGACATAAGTTTATAACTTGTTGCTAGGCAGATATAGCTTGAAATGTAATAAAATTTCCTCATTAAAAAGTGTTTGGATGTTTTACCTTCTGTGGGGGAAGGTAACTAAACAGAATAGTTTGGAATTAAAACTGTGAAATTGTATAAACCTTTTATAGTGTAAAGAACTGGTCATGTTTTTAATTAGTTGAATGTTTGAAATTGAAGAGAATAAGATTACTCTGTGCTGCAAGCTTGGTCTTTTAGGTTTAAAAGGTTAGTATTCAGCTGTGTAGGGACTAGATGTGGACCCCTAAATCTATCTCAGAACACATGTTTAATTCCAGAAAGACAACAGATACTCTAGGTCGTCCTTCCCAGACTTGGCAGACTCATGAAGGAGGCCTTGTGGGGCGTCAGATGCCTCTTATTTTGGTTGAAATTTCATTTTTTTTTAATTAAAATCTTTTAATAGGTAATGTGTCACTGGTGTAAAACAGCTGAGTTTGAAAAAGGTACAGAGTGAAATATAGTTGGTTTCTTACCTTTTTCCTCTTGAGTCTCACAGTTACCCAGAGACCACCATACTTATTAGCCTCTTGTCTGATTATAATTTAAAGAATATGTTTGAGTAGTTATTTAGAAATAGTAGATGACATTTATGCATTTTGTATGCTAGCCACTGTGGTCAGTGCATCGCAGGACAACCTAGGAAGTAGTTTCTACTCACTGTTTTACAGATAGGGAAGCCTACTCTAAGGCTTCAGAAAGTTAAATAACTTGCACAAGGTGTCATAATTCTTGCCCACTAGATTAATCCATGTTTTAGTTCTACTCTGTCCTCCTGTGTCTAGTACAGTGACTGCGGGATTGGGATAGTGTGTGAAGTGTAGTATGAAGGCTGGTTTTACACAGGTGGTCATATCCTCATCTGTTAGCTTTGAACTTGTGTAGCTGTGACTCACTTCTCTTTGTAGACAAGTTACACTGAGGATTGGCGCAGCATTGTGTCTGAATATTCATGAAAGGAATCTTATATTTCTGGATCTCATGTTGGGAACATTTGGGAGAACCTCCCTTGTGATCGGATAAGTTCAGTATTTGGGGATGAGGGTACTAACATAGGCATTGATATAATTGTGACTCCATTCTCTGTGGGTGTGTTTGATTTTTATCCCCTTTTCTCCTGCCTCAGCTGTATCTTGGCCCATGTCCTTTTAGTTTCCTGATGTAAGAGAAGGAATAAGTGGGACTAGGCATCATCTAGAAGGAGTAAAGTGTTTTGTTAAATGCCAATATTAGCAAATGTCTGTGATTTTGAAAATCTATGTTTAGTGTAAATTGTGTGTAGTGCCTCCAATTTTTTACCTTTGAACTGTAGAAAATAAAATTTTAGAGCTTGGGTGAGACTATTGAGATTATTTGGCAAGAGGAAAATGAGAAATGATTCAATTCCATAGGTAATTGTTGAATTACTTTCTTTGTTAAGTGAGGATAATATTTATCTCATAGGGTTGGTATGAGGATTAAGAGAGAATCCTTACGAAAATCTTGGGCTGATTATTTAATGATAATACTAATTGTTAAACTCACTGAACACTTAGTGTGTGCTAGCATAATACGAGCAGCGCAGTATTCTGAGACATCATAGGAAGGCCTGGGTAGAGTGTAGAAGAGTTAGGAAGGCCATTTGAAAGATTTTTAGTGAGAGTGAAGGCTGAACTAAGAGATTAGCTTTGAGGGAATGTGAACAAAGCATATAGAGCTGGCAGACGGGTAGGGGGTAAAAAGACTGAGCTTTGATGCCTTCAGTAATGGATACTGGAAAGAGTAGAGCAGTCTGGAGATGCCACTAGTGTTTTGGAAACTGAAAACAGGCTAATGTAAAGTAACTACCTTGGCAGAACTGAGGAGGCTGAGCCAGAGAGAGGGAGAGGTGGTGTGAGGCCCTAGGAAGCAAGAAGGCTGCTGCTGCAGCACCTCCCAAAGGCCAGGGTGGAGGGCACGTGGACGTGCCAGCTGTCTGCAGGGCCTAGTATGGTGTGGGCAGGGCTCAGCTGCAGGGCTGACCGGAAGTCTGGCTCCACTCCCGTCACCCAGCAGCTACCCCTTCCCTCTCCTAGCAAAGGGCCAGTTTACTCGTAGTGGAGTGTGAGCCCCAGGGACGCTGGAGGGGAAGGCTGGAGTGTGGGTGCCTAGACCAGAGAGTGCTGGGTGCAGAGATTACGTGAAGTTTCAATGTTGAATGGTGAGAACCTCAGGACATCCCAGAATTCTTGCAGCCTGGTTGTACCCTCCGGGCAGCAGATGAGAAGAGTCTTCTTTGAGAGAGAACTGGCCCAGATGTAAAGGCCTACAGCCTCCAACAACTGTCAGTCTGCATCCTAGTCACTGTTTGTATTGCTGTTGTCATGGCTATTGCCTGAAAACAATAACTGTTATTTTACTATCTTACACAGTTTTTGGTGGTCAGGGTTTAGGAAGGGCTTACGTGGGCAGGGTTGGCTTCAGGTTGTGGTCACATAGTGGCTGCACACAGATCAGCAGGGCCACTGAAGTGGCTTGGACTGGCCCGGCACCTCCTTTCCTGGGTCTCAGCATGGGCACGTGCCGGGAGAGCCAGGTGAAAGTCAGATCACCTTTGTGACCTGCCTCAGGAGCCTCACGGCCTCGGTTCTGCCCGAGTCTCATGTCTGAGACTCAGTGCCTTCAGAGGGAGGCAACATAGACCCCACCTCTTGATAGAATTTGAATCAAAGTCTGATTCTGAGGAGAATGTGTAGGAGGATGTTGTGACCACTTTTGGAAAAGATGATTTACCACAATTTACCTTTTGATTGTAAGATGTTCCCATTGTTGAGATTCAGTCGCTAAGTCGTGTTCAAGTTGTCGCAGCCCCATGGACTGCAGCACACCGGGCTCCTCTGTCCTTCACTGTCTGTTGGAGTTTGTTCAGATTCATTTCCATTGAGTTGGTGATGCCATCCAACCATCTCATCCTGTCTACCCACTTCTCCTCCTGCCCTCAATCTTTCCCAGCATCAGGGTCTTTTCCAGGGAGTCAGTTCTTTGCATCAGGTGGCCAGAGTATTGGAGCTTCACCTTCATCATCAGTCCTTCCAATGAATATACAGGACTGGTTTCCTTTAGGATTGACTGGTTTGATTTCCCTGCAGCCCAAGGGGCTCTGAAGAGGCTTCTTCAGCACCATAGTTCTAAAACATCAGTTCTTCAGCTCTTAGCCCTGTTTATGGTCCAACTTTCACATCTGTACATGACTACTAGAAAAACCATAGCTTTGACTATATGGCCCTTTATCTGCATAGTCAAAGATGTTCCTACTACATGCAAATTACATTCATACCCTCCCCCAGCACCCTTTTCCAGTTGTGACATCAGATCCTGTCCCCTGAATCAGGCCAGCTGTGGCCAGATGTGTGTCTTCAGGTACAGTTCTGGATCTGGACACATGTGGACTTAAGAGCCAAGTAATCTACTGTTTTCTCCACATGGTGGGTCAGGCTTAGGAGAGATGCTGCAGGCACAGCTGTTCAGAAAAGGAGAAAACAGGCACAGCAGTCACAGGTCCGAGGTGTTCCTCAGATCCAGGCGGGCACCGCTGCCAGCCCTTCATCAGGACTCAGTTCTCTCACCTGAGAGTGATTCTCCAAGGCTCTTGGCTCTACTCTGAGGGTTTTGTTTTGCCTTCTGAGTTATCCTTTACTATAGTAGTGTCTAGGTTTTAATAATTGGGTTAAAATACGTGTAAGATAAAATTTACCATCTTAACTATTTTCCCTTGTGGCTCAGCTGGTAAAGAATCTGCCTGCAATGTGGGAGACCTGGGTTCGATCCCTGGGTTGGGACGATCCCCTGGAGAAGGGAAAGGCTGCCCACTCCAGTACTCGGGCCTGGAGAGTCCCATGGACTGTACAGTCTATGGTGTTGCAAAGAGTTGGACACGACTGAGCAACTTCCAGTTCTCTTCAGCCATTTTTTACCAAAGTATAGTTGGTTTACGGTTCATGATGCCATGCCAACCCCTGCTGCACAGCGCCGCGCTTCAGTTTCACACATGCATGTTCTTTTCCACAGTCTTCTCCATCGTGCTCCGTCCCTGGAGACTGGATGTAGGTTCCTGTGATCTGCACAAGGACCTTGTTGTTCCATCTTAACCACTTTTTAAGTGAATAGTTCAATGATATTGAATACCTTCATAATGTTGTACAGCCGTCAACAAAAATCCACCTCCAGAATGCGTTTCATTTTGTAAAATTGAAGCTCTGAATCCATTAAACACTTAACTGCTCATTCCCATGATCCACCTCCCCCCAACTCCTGGCAGTCACGGTTTTGCTTTCTGTCTCTGTAACTTTTAACTACTCTAAGTGCCTCATATAAGTGGGCTCATGCAGTGTCTGTGTTTGTGTAACTGACATGTGTTTGTTAGCACAATGTCCCGAGGTTCCTGCATGCTCTAGCCTGTGTCAGCATCGCCTTCTGTTTTCAAGGCTGAATAATACTCCATTGTGTGGATGTGCCTATCATATTGTGCCTGGGTATTCTTCTGTGGATGGACGATGGACACTTGGATTGCTTCCATGTTTTAGCTGTTGTGTCTAATGCTGCTGTGACATAGGTGTACAAATATCGCAGAGACCCAGCTTTCAGTTCTTTTGGATATATACCCAGAAGTGGAATTACTGGCTCATATGGTAATTTAATTTTTTTTTTAGGAACTGCCTCGCTGTTTTCCACATTGACTGTACCATTTTACATTGCCAGCACCACGTAAAAGTTCAGATTTCTCCACATCCTCACTAATGCTTGTTATTTTCCATCTTTTTTTTGGAAGTAGCCATCCTACTGGGTATAATTTTGTTTGTATTTACCTAATGATTAGTGATCCTGAACATCTTTTAATATGCTTCTTAACCTTTGGTGTATATTCTTTGGAGAAATGTCTGTTGAAGTACTCCGCCCATTTTTAAAATCTGTTGTTGATACTGTTGAGTTTTACAAGTTCTCTATGTATTCTGGTTATTAATCTCTTATTAGATCTATGATTTGCAAATTTTTTTTCAAGAAATGGCTGGTTTTTAGAGAGGGATAGATTGGGAGTTTGCAATTGACATGTATTCTGGATTGACTACTGTATTTAAAATACATAACCAACAAGGATTTACTGTGTAGCACAGGGAACTCTGTTCATTCCTCTGTAATAACCTAAATAGAAAAAAATTTGAAAAAGAACAGGTACATGTATATGTATAACTGGATCCCTTTGCTGCGCACTGGAAACTGTCACAACACTGTTAATCAACTATGCTCCAGTATAAAGTTTAAAAAAAGGAATGGCTAGGTTTTATAGCTGAGTGAAGTTTTCTTAGTCTGCTTCGTGCTCCTAATATTTTGGGAATAAAAAAGGCCTTCGTTCTGTATTATTTTTGTCTCTCTCAGTCCAAACTGGTACACTTCCTTAAAAATTCGTGTAGGTTTTCTGTGTGTCAATTTATTAATCCACTCCAGTTAGACAAAAGCCACACTTCTGATGGGTCCTTCACTTCCTCCGGGTCCTTGTGCATCTGCTGCGGGACAGCTACTCCTAACAATCTGAGCAGCTCCACTGCTTCAGTGGAGAGGCTCTTTAGAAGCAGCCCTTAATGTTTTTAGAGTACCCTTGGTTTGTTTTGAAATGCCAATTTGGAACCTTCTTGGATCTTTCTGAGGTATTTAAAAAAGTTTTTCAACCATAGCCTGGATTTGATTTCTCCCCCATAGCCATTTCTCGTTTTGATTTATTCATTTATTTGTTTATTTAGACTGTGCTCAGTCTTTGTTGCTGCGTGGGCTTTTCTCTAGTTGCAGTGTACG
The DNA here is from genome assembly GCA_006410775.1 of Tragelaphus imberbis. Taxonomy (NCBI): domain Eukaryota; kingdom Metazoa; phylum Chordata; class Mammalia; order Artiodactyla; family Bovidae; genus Tragelaphus; species Tragelaphus imberbis. The sequence continues at coordinate 48,743 of SJYM01011572.1, read as the reverse complement.
GCCTGTAGTTGCCGTGGCTTCTCTCATTGTGGAGCACGGGTGTTAGGCTCACAGGCTTTAGTGGTTGTGGCACTCAGGCGCAGCTGACTTCCTTTATTTTTAACAATTCGTTTTCCCTAGCTACTCTTCTCTCTTTCCCCTCTCATTTTATCATAGGCATTGTGAAGAGACTGGTGGCATGTTCAGTGTCATGTCCAGGAGTCTCCTTCTATGGGTCATTTGAATTGATTAGGTAAAAGATTCCACATGACTGCACACCACATTTCCCACCACCACATAAAAAGGTTCCCCTTTTTCCAGTGTATAGTAGTATTTTTCTTACTTTCGTGCCTAAAAAATGACCCCCCAAGCTAATTGCATGGTTTCTGTGGGTCAGGAATTTGGGGGAGCTTTGCTGGGCGATTCTGATGCTGGCTCAGGTAACGTCTTGGCTGCTGTCAGTCGGTGGAACTGGAAGAGCCGTGGGCACAGGGAGGTGGGTCTCCGTGTGTGGTGGGGGCACGGCAGGCTCCTTTCTCAGCAGGTAGTCTCAGGGCCTCTCCGCAAGGTCTTTGCGTATAGACTAGATTGTGCCGCTGCTTCAGGGCACTCAGATCACGTACTCAGACACACACTTTGCAAAGGTGTATGTCTCAAGAGAAACAGGTAGAATCTGTTTTGTCTCTATGCTTGAAAGTCAAAGCATGTCACATGCTTCGGTTACAAATTTGCCCAAGTTCAAGGAGGAGGGAACATAAACCTCACCTCTTGGAGGCAAGAGCTCCAGTTAATCACAGTGTTAAAAGATCACATGAAGTAGGAGGTGCTGTGGTCAGCTTTAGAGAACACAGTCCATCATGGCTCTCAGGGAAACATGGATCCATGCCCCATCACTCTGCAAGCCTTGCTGCTTAGGAAGCCTTGTGTGCACATGCAGGGAAAACCTGCTTTTTAGTTAAGACTTCCTTCCTAATTGTGCCTCAGCAGTCAAGGATCATGGTAAACGTGAAGACAGCTTCTAACAGTGACGCAAGCAGATAAACAAGAGATTGAATGAAGAGAGAAAAGGTAAATTGCAGAAGGAAAGTTCAAACTTCAAAAACAGAAGGCTAAAAGAACTTAAAGAAAATATTAAATTCATGATACAAAAATAATATTGTAAAGGGACTTCCTTGGCAGTCGAGTGGTTAACACACCACACTTCCATTGCAAGGGGCATGGGTTTGATCCCTGGTCAGAGAGCTAAGATCCTGTGTGCTGCACGGCCAACAACAACAACAAAAGATTATACAAAATAGGGAACCATTCAGAGAATAAGAAAGTGCTCTTGGAAAATAGAATAGCAGAGGAAATTTTCAATAGGAAACTGAAAAAAAAAAAATCTTCCGGAAAGTATTAAGCAAAGACCAATGAAAAAGAAAATGTACAATGCCTGAGCCTTGATTAGATCATTGAAGAATACTGTTTGAGGAAGAGGAAGAAGTGGGGAAATGTGAATGTGGACTGTGTATTAAGTGTCCATTTTCTTCAAGTGTGATAATGGTGCTGAGGTTTTGTAGCAGAAGTGTACTGAAGCAGCAGCACATGCTGTCTGCTTTCCTCAGGCGTATGTGTATGTGTACAGGGAAGAGAGATGCCATGCCAGGAGACAGAGAGGACTAAAGCAATTATGACTTTATGTTAATAATTAGTGATAAATGCAGACGCAAAACAGAAGGAGTATATCACAGTTGATGGATCAGTTCAGGAGAGCCTACATCTGGATTACTAGAGAGAGGGGGAAAAAAGAAAATTGAAAGGGCACAGTGATTAAATTAGTCTTTAAAAAATTTTCCAGAACTGAAGGTCATAAATCTCTAGATGGAACAGATCCACCAAGTGCCCAGCACAGTGAGTAAAGGAAAAAATAAATTAATGCAATTTCAGAACATTGAGGTTGGAGAGGATACCACAGTCTTGCAGAGGGAATGGATGAAGTTCGCCAGTGGACTGGGGTCTCTGTGGCTCTGAAATCTTGGGGACAGTGGACTGGCGCCCTTGGGTCCTGGGAGCATTGCTTCCAGTCTTGGATTCCACACAAGCTGTTTTCCATTCTTGAGGGGTGCTCCACTTCACGTTCCTACCGGCAGTGTATGAGGGTTGCATTTTTTCCACATCTTTGTCTACACTTGTTATTGTCTGTCATTTAAATTATAACCACCCTGCTGGTGTTAAGTGATGCCTCATTGTGTGTGTTTCTGTTTCTTTCTTTGCCCTGTGGCTCATGGATCTAATGGCCTGACCAGGGATCAAACCTGGGCCATTGCACCAATCACTGGCCCACCAGGGAGTTTCCTTGGTGCTTTTCATTTGTGTTTCCCTGTTGATTGATGATATTGAGTATCTTTTCATGTGCTTATGTGGATGAATACCTTTTTAGATTCTTTTTCCACTTTAATTTGGTTGTGTTTTTATTATCGAGTTGTAGATTATTATTTTTTTAACGTATCATTGTTTTTCCTATAAAGACAGACATTCTCCTTTATATAAAGCACATATCAAAATCAGGAAATGGGAACACAGATTCAGTAATACCTCTAATCTTTTTGGCCACCAGCACCTTTAGAACACTGTTTTTGGGGGGAATTTCCCACATTGTTCATCCTAAAGTGGAAGCTATTACTGTGCTTTCCCACCCTTCCGTGCAGTTAGCCATAGGCATGTGACTTCTGCTCCATGAACCAGGGCAAGACGGAGGATGGGAAGGAGCCAGAAGAGCTGAAGGGACCAGCCTCAGGCCCCACTTTCTAGGAGTGGTGTTCGCTGCCCCTGGCCTCATCGTGAGGAGCACTGGTGGTTGGCTGTAAGGTCTCTTCAGAAGCAGTTGTGTTGCATCTGGCCCCCTGATTTCTAAAGCTGAGTCTTTGACCCTCTTAGAGATGGTGTGAGCGACTGAGTTGCTGGATTAGAATGCAGTCTGTCTACAGTGAAAAAGTCTGACTGAGGAAACGGGCATTCTGTCTATGATCCACCATGGGTTGGTTCTCTAGCATGGTGGTGTGTGAGGGCAGGGAGGCAGAGGGAGCTGGAAGCAGTGTAGTGATCAGCAAGCAGTGCTAACGACCAAGGTTACTGTGAATCAGTGTGTAGTAAAGCTTCAGGAGGAAGTGAGTGAAAAAAAGCACACAAACCTCACAGACCTCACCACACCCATCAGTGAAACAAACCAAAATAAAACCAAACAGGATTTCCCCGGAGAGAGGGAAAAGGGGGGGCAGGCTTCAAAGTGCAGCAGGTAGGGTGATTGATGTCCTCTCTTGTCTGTTAGTGGAGTCCAGAGGTCAGGTCCAGTTTTCTCATTTTACTGATGGGGAAACAGTCCCAGATACTTTCTGAAATTTCTGTATTTTTGTAGGAGTTTGATTATTCTGCAGTTGTTGTATTAATATATGAAGGAATGAACTCTGGGGTTCCTGAGCTCTATTTTGTCTCATTGGTATCATGGATATTCTTTCCAGCTGAGTTTGGAACTGAGATATTTTAACAACATGGAACTCTCTTTTTTAAAAAATTAAATGAATTAATTTATTTAGCTGTATCAGATGTTAGTTGTAGCCCACAGGCTTTAGTTGCCTTGGGGGCATGTGTGATCTTACTTCCCTGACTAGGGATGGAACCTGCATCCCCTACATTGGAAGGCGGCTTCTTAACCACTGGATGGCCAGGGAAGGTGCCTGGCCTTAGAGTTATTAATTATTCAGTGTTGGATGGCTTGCCATGTACTGAATAGTCTGTCTTCTCACTCCTAACTGCTGTGTAAGTATTAGGACTTGGACTCATAGTAGAATCCATGTATTTTAATGAGAACGTTCTCAGTTTTAAAGTGAACTCCTAATTTACCAGCAGCTGATAGAACTCTCACAGTTACATCACAGATCACCGACTGTGATTGGGGAAAATAATTTGACTTGTAAGTTTTGAGTATTGCCATTTATGAGGGATATAGAGTTAAAAATAGTTTCAGACTGAAATAGAAATTCTTGATATGAGTAAGCGTACTTATAGAGTGAATGGGTCCCCTCATTATTTAGAGACTTGCATGTATCTGATCTCTGGTGGCTGAGAGTTGCCTAAGTTGATTATTAGNATTCTTTGGAACTCTGGATTCAGATGCTTTTATCTTTCCTTTTTTCCTTTGCTTTTCACTTCTCTTCTTTTCACAGATATTTGTAAGGCCTCCTCAGACAGCCATTTTGCACTTTTGCATTTCTTTTCCATGGGGATGGTCTTGATCCCTGTCTCCTGTACAATGTCACGAACCTCCGTCCATAGTTCATCAGGCACTTTGTCTATCAGATCTAGCCCCTTAAATCTATTTCCCACTTCCATTGTATAATCAGGGATTTGATTTAGGTCATACCTGAGTGGTCTAGTGGCTTTCCCTACCTTCTTCAATTTAAGTCTGAATTTGGCAATAAGGAGTTTATGATCTGAGCCACAGTCAGCTCCTAGTCTTGTTTTTATTGACTGTATAGAGCTTCTCCTGATTTCAGTGTTGACCATCTGGTGATGTCCATGTATAGAGTCTTCTCTTGTGTTGTTGGAAGAGGGTGTTTGCTATGACCAGTGCATTTTCTTGGCAAAACTCTATTATTTTTTGCCCTGCTTCATTCCATATTCCAAGGCCAAACTTGCCTGTTTCTTCAGGTGTTTCTTGACTTCCTACTTTTGCATTCCAGTTCCCTATAATGAAAAGGACATCTTTTTTGGATGTTAGTTCTCAAAGGTCTTGTAGGTCTTCATAGAACCATTCACCTTCAGCTTCTTCAATATTACTGGTTGGGGCATAGGCTTGGATTCCTGTGACATTGAATGGTTTGCCTTGGAAACGAACAGAGATCATTCTGTCATTTTTGAGATTGCATCCAAGTACTGCGTTTCAGATTCTTTTGTTGACCATGATGGCCACTCCATTTCTTCTAAGGGATTCTTGCCCACAGTAGTAGATATAATGGTCATCTGAGTTAAATTCATCCATTCTAGTCCATTTTAGTTTGCTGATTCCTAGAATGTCGACATTTACTCTTGCCATCTCCTGTTTGACCACTTCCAATTTGCCTTGATTCATGAACCTGACATTCCAGGTTCCTATGCCATATTGCTGTTTACAGCATTGGACCTTACTTCTATCACCAGTCACATCCACAGCTGGGTATTGTTTTTCTTTGGCTCCATCCCTTCGTTCCTTCTGGAGTTATTTCTCCACTGATCTCCAGTAGCTTATTGGGCACCTACCGACCTGGGGAATTCCTCTTTCAGTATCCTATCATTTTGCCTTTTCATACTGTTCATGGGTTTCTCAAGGCAAGAATACTGAAGTGGTTTGCCATTCACTTCTCCAGTGGACCACATTCTGTCAGATCTCTTCACCATGACCCGCCCTTCTTGGGTGGCCCCACAATGCATGGCTTAGTTTCACTGAGTTTGACAAGGCTGTGGTCCTAGTGTGATTAGATTGACTAGTTTTCTGTGTGTATGGTTTCAGTGTGTCTGCCCTCTGATGCCCTCTTGCAACACCTACCGTCTTACTTGGGTTTCTCTTTACCTTGTACGTGGGTTATGTCTTCACGGCTGCTCCAGCTTAGCGCAGCCGCTGCTCCTTACCTTGGACTAGGGGTATCTCCTCACCGCCTCCCCTCCCAACCTTGAACGTGGAATAGCTCCTCTTGGCCGCAGCCCCTGACCTCGGACGTGGGGTAGCTCCTGTTGGTCGCTGCCGCCCCTGTCCTCTGACGTGGGGTAGCTCCTCTCAGCCACGCTCTGCGGGCCGTCGCAGCCGCCCAGGGAAATGCAAATCAAAATCAATTAATTTCTGTGATGTTAAGTACAATTTTAAAACATTTTTATTGCATTGTATGTATAGCTTATCCTTTTGACAGGAATTGAAACTTCATTATAAAGTATAACTTATACAAATTTTGTACTTCCTCTAGTAGTTAGAATTAGTCGTAAAATTAATATGTATATTAAGTTTTTACCTCCCCCATCCCAGCTCTTCTGTATCTGATGTGCCGGGTGTCCAGTAAGCACTGAATAAATGTAGTCTGTGTATGCTATTTCCGCCTCTTGATGGGTTTCCTTGTCTTGAAGCCCGTGGAACTCTCTCATTACGATTAATGTATCTCCATAGTATTGTGACCATGTATCTCTGAGTTGCAGTCATTGTAACATACCAAAGCTCTCAGATGGCCAAGATCATATCTGAAGTATTGTTCTGCCTAACTACCGCTGTGTCATTAGTTTTCACATAGAACAATATTCAATCCCTTGTGCATGTTCCAAAGACACACAGGATGCATCTATGCAACAATTTGTACACTACCCCCGATTTCTCTACCTTCTCTCTCAGGCTGTCTTGTTCAAACCCACATGGTGAGTCCTCTACTTTTTTTTTTCCCCCTGACTGTGCTGCATCCCTGACTCGATNCTTCTGTGTATTCTTGCCACCTCTTCTTAATATCTTCTGCTTCTGTTAGGTCCACACCATCTCTGTCCTTTATTGTGCCCATCTTTGCATGAAATGTTCCTTTGGTATCTCTGATTTTCTTGAAGAGATCCCTAGTCTTTCCCATTCTGTTGTTTTCCTCTATTTCTTTGCATTGATCACTGAAGAAGGCTTTCTTATCTCTTCTTGCTATTCTTTGGAACTCTGCATTTAAATGTTTATATCTTTCCTTTTCTCCTTTGCTTTTAAATAAAGAAAACTTATTCTAGAGGATCTTTATGCCTGGAATAAGTAGAATTGTTAGGTTTGCTTTCCATGGGAGCAGGGTAACCAGGTCTCTTAGAAGCAGCTTTAGGATTGAATCTAGTCCTGATGTCTGGATCGTTTATTTTAAGCCCCTCATATGTGCTAAATAACCTTTGCTGCTTGTTTTAAAATGCTATTTTATTTAATCTCTATGAGGAAGAAATTGTTTTTTCCATCTTTACAGTAGAGAAAACTGAGGCTTAAAGACATTAGGCAACTCTACTTCAATCTGGACAGTCTTGTTGCATTCCAAAACTGTTTCACTAAACCCTGTAAATGGCTGCATCAGAGGGTGACTGGCGGGATGGAAGAAGGGTGCTGAGAAGTGCCCGGTGGGTACCTTCCTGCCCCCTGTCTGCTTTGGGCAGTGCTTAGCTTCCTCAGACCTTTGCCTCATTCTTGTGTCCTCAAGCTAACTTTTGTGTGATGTTGTTTGTTTCGTCCTCTTATTAGTCTTGCCTGTCTGCTTGTCCTTCTGAACATTTCCCTTCACATATTGTTGTACCATCTACCTACCTTTGTATTTAAGTATTTTATTATGTCCTTTCATTGATGCCTTACTTTGAGGGAAAATTCTCAAAACTACATTTCTCTCTAGCATATTCTGTTTTTGTCAGCCTAGAACCAGCCTCCCAGCTGAGATTTTTTTGCTTAGAAGCATAACAGCCACCTACTGTTAACATTTTCTGTCTTCCAGTTGACAAAAATATTACTATTGATAAATAGTGAATGTGCTTAGAATGTATAGGTAAACATAAATTGGAAGGGTGTGTGTGTCCATTTGAATATAGCTGCTTTCAAGGTTTAATATTATTAGTAATTTGTAAAAGATTCTTGTTACATATTTGTAGCCATGAGGTAAAATGTGGATTCCATTTTGAGTTGGGCACTTGCATAAAGCTGAAGAGGAAGTAAAGACAAGATTGAATTCTGATTCGAGCTTGTCATCGAGTAATGCCTTATAATGGCTGTGGGTTCTGACAACATCCCCCGTTCCTGTGATGTGGAAGGCCTGGGTGTTTGCGGGAACCACGGTGTTCCCAGCCAGAGGGCGGTGGTCCAGCCAGTCTCAGTAACTGAGAATTGGTGATCGTGGCCACACCTCGTTCCCTGTAGTTCACTTTTTTCCTTCTTAAATAAAAATTTATTGAATATTTGGATAGGTATTATATGCATGTGGTACATAATTCAAAGATGCTAAAGGGTATGTATGATGAAAAGGAGAGTTCTCCGGCATCCTTAGCCTTCTGTTTCTCCTCTCTGGAGACAGCCATCTTACTCACTTCTTCTGTGTGTGTTGGCACTGGCTTCCAGAGAGTGTCTGACCTGTCATCCTTTAGAACGACTCATATTCAGACGTTGCTTCTTTCCTTTTATGGCGCTCATTGGCATCCATCTTCTTAGGACCTCGTCTATGGCAAGCCTCATAATTTACTTTTCCCACTTTATCATGATGTTTTTCCTCTGTTTTTATGGTCTTTCAGTTTTTAGGAACTGATTTTGGTATCTTTTCTAGAGAAGATTATAAGTTAATGTTTGTGAAAGTACCTGGCACATAATAGTTAATAAATATTTCCTTTTATCTTGCCCCATCTCTTCTTCCCACTTGGTTTGTATAAAACAAAAGACAAGATGAAAAAAAATTTGTGAACCAGGCAATACAGTAAATTCCAAAATTAAGATTAAGCTTGTGTGAGTCGTAATGTTTCTTGGTGAGCCCATTCGAGTAGAAATAAATTATTTTTATTATTTTAATTCACTTTGCCTCAGCTGTTAAAAAAAAAAATTCTTCTAGTTTTGGTTTTTGCCCTTAAGTAGTTTTGTTAGATTGACTGTGTAAGCCCAAACAAATACAAGCTAGGAATGTGTTAAAAAGGCTCTTGAACATATCTTTGCAAGATGTCTGGAGGAGGAAGTGGCAACCCACTCCAGTTTCCTTGCCTGGAGAATTCCATGGGGTCTCAAAGAGTCGGACATGGCTAAGCAATAACACACCCAGCCTTCAAAAGGCATTTGGTTTCTTTGTTTTCAGATACTCCTCGTCACAGTGGTGGGCACTCGTGTGTGCCCAGTGTCTGGGTTTAGGGTTTCCCGCTGGTATTGTTCTTCTGGTGCATCTTCGGTTTAAGGCATGGAGACATAATGGCTTTTTGTTGGCTGCTTTAAAACCCAAGTATTTTGATCTAAGCCTGATTTACTTCCACTTGAAGCTGACTTACTTAAACCTTTTTAGGCAGGTTGTCTTTGCTTTGAATGAAATTGCTATAACACAGAAGTATTGTGAGGATTAATTAATTAATGGCTTTTGAAGATGAAAAGAATTTTCATAATTGGCATATAATTAAAATGGCTGTCATCATCCTGGAAAAGCTATCTGTAGTATAAAGCAAAACTTTCAATCTTACCCATCCTTTTTGATATTAGATAATTTGATTTATTTATCTAGTGGGATTTTAAACTGTATATGTTTCTCCTAAGGTATGATTATGACGGATAAAATTTTAACTGGACAGCTTCGCATTGCATTATTGCTCTGAAACAGGTGCAGGGTTTTTCTTTCTTTTTAAAAATGATCTGCAAATTGTAGTTTTGACATTTTCTTATGTTTATTGTGCTAATTCTAGAAGTTTGGGGGTGTTACTTTCTCAGATGGGCACTGTCCTTCTGCCCTTCCTGTACACTGCAGATTATCAGGTCCCTCTGCCAGTGTCCTTGGTATTGGCCTCTTACATTACCACTCAGTCTATCACAGCATCAAAACCAAGAGGCCTGCACTGGTGTGTCACTGTTACCTAAGCTTTATTCAGTTTTCACTAGTTTTCCCATTGATTTCCCTTTTCTTTTTCAGAATCCAGTCCAGGTCTCCATATTGCATTGAACTGTCTTGCCTGCCTGGTCTTCTCTGGTCTGTGACAGTTAATCAGTCTTTTCTTGTTATTCATGATCTTGAGAGTTTTGAGGAGTTTTGTAGAATATTCCTGAATTTATCTGTCCTTTTTCTTACAGTGAGGCTGGTGTCATGGGTTTGGGGAAGACTGTACAGCGGCAGACTGCCCTTCACTTCTCATCACATTAGTGTGTATGTGTTGGGGGTGGGGCAACAGGGATGGCGCACGTACGAGCTGGAATCATGAAGAGAACCACGCCATGTTAACCTTGATTACCTGGCCAAGGTAATGGTAACCAGATCCCTCTCCCGTAGAGTTACCCCGCCCTCTTTCCTTCTCTGTTCTTTGGAATCCAGTTACTAAGTCCAGCTCACAAGCGAGTGGTGGGGAGTAAAGCTCCACCTCCTGGAGAAAGGGAGTATTTACATAAATTACTTGCAAGTCTGCAAGGAAGCCACTTTTTTCTAGGAAATAGCTTCTTTGCCCCTTTTTCTGTTGGCTTTTTGGGCTTTTTAAAATTTAACTTAAATGAAGTGCTTTACATAGGATCTTAACAAATATTTGGATAAATTATTGAGCTTAGCTATTTACATATAAATAAGTTGGTTTGGTTGGTAGAAAGTTATGAGATCTCTACTATCAAAACAAATATATCTTCTTCTCATCAGCATTATGAGTGGCTAGGTAGCAGAATCATTACAGCTCATGAGCCTTCCGTTGGTATTTTAGCTCTTCTGGTGGCAGGTAACATAATAGTAACAAGAACAATTACTTTGTTTTACCAGAAATTTCTGTGAAGTCCCACAGCACCATGACAAGGAACCATGCTTTTTTCCTGAGCATGAAAGGTCTGGACTAAGTGTGATCAAGTGTGGCTGAGAGCTGGGGACAGAAATAGAAGTGGGAGCCTGCATTAAAGGCTTAGCCTTGGCATTGAATCACTTTGGGCAAGACACTGCATGTCTCTAGAGGATGGTCTCCTCACTTGTAAATTAGGCAGACTGTGAAGTTCTTTGTAGCTGTAACATTATGAGTCAGGTTAGGAGCCGGCATGAAATTAGGAGAAATTCTTGCAGGAAAACGTGAAGTAGAGTTACACGAGGTAATGTGAAATAGAATTACATAGACAAGACAGATGTTTCCTGAATCTGTTTGGAACAAGTTTGGATTTGGAGGCAAGGGGAGGAGGCGGAGAGTTTGATAAGGATGTTGTTGTGACCTGAACAAGCCACTGAGGGCCTGGGTCAGTGGTTTGGAATGTAGGAGAAGAGAGCCATAGCTGGGAAGCACTTAGAAAATTATGTTCAGTTTTTCTCAGGTGGTACTTTTTGCTTGTCTTACTCCAAACACTGGCTTTCATAGTAAGAGTAGTCAATTTTTCATTTGAGAAAATGAAGACTTCTTTCCAAGGAACTTTTTCAGTGTCTTAAGCTTTGTAGGCAGCACACCTAGAATTCTGACCTACGGTAGTTTGAGTTTGAACCCATCTATTTAACTGGTTCGTCATCACAGGTTCTCTGTGGATGTGAACCAGAGTTTGTGTGCTTTATGTGATCTGATGAACGTGAACATTTTGCTGCTTTTTAATAAAATTGTTCTATGAATTTGATATACAGTGTAAGTGGTATTTGTTGTGATTTCCCTAACAAGTATGAAAATTTGAACAGATATTTTTGCACAGGTTACTTTTGGGGGCAAAAATAATTTTTGTTTATAATAAAATTATTATAATTTAATAATCTTATATAATAAAGTTAACTTTTCAATTTGTGCTAAATTAAAAAGAGATGTGCCTTTTCTAAGACTAGTATTAAGAAATTGAAGACATCTGGTTTTCCAACATTGTTAAAATGTGATATCACCAGATTAGTATGTTAATGAAAAGATTGTATGACAGTTTTCAGTTTCAGCTGTAATATTAAGGATAGAGGTTTTGTTAATATGGTGTGATTTGTATAAATTGGCTTAGATTTGTTTTTAAAAGAAAAGAAAACAGTAAAATTGTGTATTGTGGTATTGCTAAACTCTTCTGAGATATGATGTGATTTTTGTATTTATATGTTACTGTTTGAATTAGAATGGTAATAGTCCTAGCTTCAGACTATATGCCCAATTAAGATCATTGCTTACAGGAGTGAGACGGTACCCACTCCCCAAAGTTTATTACTAAGTTGTTTGTATATCACTGTATATCAAAAAGAGAGGAATTCCCTAATTTCTATTTAAAACTACAACAAAAAGTCTTATTTTAAATTCGGTTTCATGTGTTCTGTTTTAAGCATAGATATTTAACCTTTTGGGTGCAAAGTGTTTTACAGTATTCTTGGGTTCAGTTAGGTTAATGGCATTGTAGTCATAGAAAGTATGCTTATTCTACATATATTTCTTGTAGTGCTTTTTTTAAAGACCATTTATGGGACCAAGGGGGGCTTCCTACGTGGCTCAGTGGTAAAGAACCCACCTGCCAATGCAAGAGACACAGATGCAGGTTCAATCCCCGGGTGGAGAAGACCCCCTGGAGGAGAACATGGCAACCCACTCCAGTATTCTTGCCTGGAGAATCCCATGGACAGAGGAGCCTGGCGGACTACAGTCCATGGGTCTGCAAAAAGTCAGACATGACTAAAACGAGTTAGCATGCACCCATGTGGGACCAAGGATGTCCAAAATTTTTTCAAAGGGATAAAGCACTGTAAAGAGAGATTGAGGAGGCAGGAAGCTAATAAAATCCTCACAAATCTGGATTAGTTATGGAAGAGTCAGTAGTAATTATGAAGATTAAAAAAAATTTGATCCATAGTGCTGTTTTTTAATTCCATCACTAGATTGGGTAATCATTCCTTTTTCTTTCATTAAACTATGTCATTGGGTTTATACTCTAAGCATCTCCTAACTTCCTAAGACATCAGATGGAAGGAAATAATTTCTTACTAAGTGTCAACAATTTAATAATTTATTAAGTCTTCAGCTGTGGGAGAAGCCTTGGGAGGGAGCACCTGCGAGGACAGCAGGTGCTCTTGTTAGAAGGCAGCCCAGCCAGGTGAGGGGGTTGTATTGGGGTTTTCCTAGATATGGAGTTATGTTAATAGAAACGTAATTGTCAGTGGACATGAGTTGTTACCTTGGATGATTCAGTAACATACAGTGCTTCTTGTAGTCTGCTCTGTTTTACTTGGTGTATTGTCTCCTCCTGTTACATGTAAAATGTACATTAAATGGACATTTAAAAAAAGCAACTTCTTTTAAAGTGTTGGTAGTTTCCCTTGTATCGTTATATCAAACGACACAGGTCTATTGGATGTTTGAGTTGTTCCCAATTCACTTCCATTTTCAGCAGCACTTGAGGAGCAGCTTGGTAGATGGATTTTTATGTAACTCTGTGATTATTTTGTTTTAGGATAAATTGCTAGAGGCTTTGGTAAACATTGCCAAACTGCCCTTCTGAAAGCTAAACTAATTTATGTCAATTGTCAGTATTCTGTTAATGCTTTTTGCCAGTTTTTCTGTATTCTTCTCTCACATCTTGCTCTGCCAAACTTTTGGAAAGAATTCCATGTTCTCATTTCCCCAACCCAACTCTTTATAAGTAGATTCTAATTAATAAATGGGTACAATATTAAAGCTGTGTCCTCAGCTGGTAGTTCAGTGACTGAAATTTTCCCTGGGCCATGCAGACGTGGGGATGGTGGTGTAGGATAAACCAGCCCTGTGTATTTCTCATGGTGGTGGTGTATCGCCATTAGTCAGATGGTGGCCAGAGGGGTTTTCCCTTCTTGGTGTGCCTGGTGGTGAAACACCAGTAGTTCTGCCCATTGGGACCCAGTGTACTTTTGTGACATTGCTGGTTAGAAAAGTATGAAGAGAAATAGGGAGACCCAGAACACAAAACTTTTCACTGTGTATTTAAAAGGTGCTTGAAGTGTTTTGTCCCTCCTCTTTTGGTTTAAAGATTATATACATAGTGATATTGCATTGATTAAGCAATGAGTTTGCTAGATTGACAGAATGGAAGGAAAATGTTTATTTTTTCTCTATAGAAGACTGATTTTGAGTTCAAGACACCTATAGGCTTCAACAATACGTGTGAACTGTGAACTTCCAGATGTTCAAGCTGGTTTTAGAAAAGGCAGAGGAACCAGAGATCAAATTGCCAACATCCGCTGGATCATAGAAAAAGCAAGAGAGTTCCAAAAGAACATCTATTTCTGCATTATTGACTATGCCAAAGTCTTTTGACTGTGTGGATGACAATAAACTGTGGAAAATTCTGAAAGAGATGAGAATACCAGACCCACCTGACCTGCCTTTTGAGAAATCTGTATGCAGGTCAGGAAGCAACAGTTAAAACTGGACATGGAAAAACAGACTGGTTCCAAATAGGAAAAGGAGTACGTCAAGGCTGTATATTGTCACCCTGCTTATTTAACTTATATGCAGAGTACATCATGAGAAACACTAGGCTGGAAGAAGCACAGGCTGGAATCAAGATTGCTGGGAGAAATGTCAATGACCTCAGATATGCAGATGACACCACCCTTATGGCAGAAAGTGAAGAAGAACTAAAGACTCTTGATGAAAGTGAAAAGAGAGTGGAAAAGTTGGCTTAAAGCTCAACATTCAGAAAACTAAGATCATGGCATCCGGTCCCATCACTTCATGGCAAATAGATGGAGAAACAGTGGAAACAGTGGCAGACTTTTATTTTCTTGGGCTCCAAAATCACTGCAGATGGTGACTGCAGCCATGAAATAAAAAGACACTTACTCCTTGGAAGGAAAGTTATGACCAACCTAGACAACTTATTAAAAAAGCAGACACATTACTTTGTCAGGAAAGGTCCGTCTAGTCAAGACTATGGTTTTTCCACTGGTCATGTATGGATATGAGAGTTGGACTATAAAGAAAGCTGAACACTGAAGAATTGATGCTTTTGAACTGTGGTGTTGGAGAAGACTCTTGAGTCCCTTGGACTGCAAGGAGATCAAACCAGTCAATCCTGTGGGAGATCAGTCCTGAATATTCACTGGAAGGACTGATGTTGAAGCTGAAACCCCAATACTTTGGCCACCTGATGCGAAGAGCTGACTTATTGAAAAAGACCCTGATGCTGGGAAAGATTGAAGGTGGGAGGAGAAGGGGATGACGGAGGATGAGATAGTTGGATGGCATCACCGACTCAATGGACATGAGTTTAAGTAAACTCCAGCAGTTGGTGATGGACAGAGAGGCCTGGCGTGCTGTAGTCCATGGAGTCACAAAGAGTCAGACACAACTGAGTGAATGAATTGAACTGAACTGATAAGTCAGGGGGAGTGAGAGAAAACATGATGTTTTCTTAGGGGAAGCGCACCGACGGAGACTGCCCACCCTGGCCAAGCACCACAGTGACCATTCAATGGGAGCTATTTTACAATAGCAGGTCCTGGTAAGAAACATGGAACTAACAAGCCACCACTAACAAAAAGAGTTTGGGAAAGGTCAAAAAGAGATTCCACGTGTCCAACCACCTCCCGGAATCCTTATCGCTGACATACATCTTGGCTGAGCAATGTGTGCCTCTGGGAAGGACCCTGAGACAGAATGATTGGCCAGAGACAACCTGGAAACTATTCATGTCACCATAAAACCCGTCTGCGAGCCATGCAGCAGAGCAGTCCTCCTGGGTCTCCTTACCTGCCTGCTCTCCGCCCCGGGCACCCCTTCCCAATAAAATCTCTTGCTTTGTCAGCACGCGTGTCTCCTTGGACAGTTCATTTCCAAGTGTCAGACAAAAGTGCCCTTTCCAGCCCTGAAAGGCGTTCCCCTTGATGCAGCATTTTTTAATTAGAAAGGATCTGAGTATACAACTGCATTTTCTAGTGTAGAGTTTACTTCAGTAGCATTTGATTGGAACCTAAATTCCTTGAGGAATCAGAGGGACAGAGATCAGGATTGGCTGGACTCAGGTTACCGGAACTGAGGAAGGTTCGTGCCCGGTTTTGTCAGCTGAAAATATTGTACATGGTTGTATGTTTGAAATGGCCTTTTTGTCAGGCTAGATTCCTGTCCTCTCTTTGAGGAGAGGTGTCAGGGGTGGGGTAGGGGGGGAGGTGAGGTCTGCCTTCTAGAGGTGGAGGGGTTCAACATACTACTCCCACCTAAAACTTTCCACTAGTTGGTGGCCTAACTTGTTACTTTATGCATTCCAGTTTATTCAGCTTTTATAAAGCCCTGGTCACGGTCCACACAGTGAAGACACAGA
The DNA here is from genome assembly GCA_006410775.1 of Tragelaphus imberbis. NCBI lineage: Eukaryota > Metazoa > Chordata > Mammalia > Artiodactyla > Bovidae > Tragelaphus > Tragelaphus imberbis. Next base: position 32,845 of record SJYM01011572.1, on the reverse strand, counting down.
GGTCTCCAAGGCCTCAGTCTAACAGGGGAGACTGAAGGGAATAATAAGTGTGTATTGGGTACTTAGCATGTACTCTTCTGAATCCTCAGAGAAGCCCAGGCTCTTGGTACACACATGGGTCCATGAAACTGAGTTCATCCTCAGATCAGATCAGATCAGTCGCTCAGTCATGTCCGACTCTTTGCGACCCCATGAATCGCAGCACGCTAGGCCTCCCTGTCCATCACCAACTCCCGGAGTTCACTCAAGACTCACGTCCATCGAGTCAGTGATGCCATCCAGCCATCTCATCCTCTGTCATCCCCTTCTTCTCTTGCCCTCAATC
>SJYM01011572.1:0-13213 GCA_006410775.1 Tragelaphus imberbis | reverse complement strand
GGTTGGATCTCCTTGCAGTCCAAGGGACTCTCAAGAGTCTTCTCCAACACCACAGTTCAAAAGCATCAATTCTTTGGCGCTCAGCCTTCTTCACAGTCCAACTCTCACATCCATACATGACCACAGGAAAAACCATGGCCTTGACTAGGCGAACCTTTGTTGGCAAAGTAATGTCTCTGCTTTTGAATATGCTGTCTAGGTTGGTCATAACTTTGCTTCCAAGGAGTAAGCGTCTTTTAATTTCATGGCTGCAGTCACCATCTGCAGTGATTTTGGAGCCCAGAAAAATAAAGTCTGACACTGTTTCCACTGTTTCCCCATCTATTTCCCATGAAGTGATGGGACCGGATGCCATGATCTTCGTTTTCTGTTGAGCTTTAAGCCAACTTTTTCACTCTCCACTTTCACTTTGATCAAGAGGCTTTTTAGTTCCTCTTCACTTTCTGCCATAAGGGTGGTGTCATCTGTATATCTGAGGTTATTGATATTTCTCCTGGCAATCTTGATCCCAGCTTGTGTTTCTTCCAGTCCAGTGTTTCTCATGATGTACTCTGCATATAAGTTATGGGACCTTTATTATGGTGAGGTATGGTTCCTCTGTACCCACTTTGTTGAGAGTTTTTGTCATAAATATATTTTGAATTTTGTCCATAGCTTTGTCTGCATCTTTTGAGGTGATGATTTGATTTTTTTATTCAGTTTGTTAATGTAGTGTACTGCATTGATTGATTTGCAGATAGTGAACCATCCTTGCACCCCTAGGATAAATCCCACTTGCTCATAGTTTATGATCCTTTTGGTTTATTGTTGCACTTGGTTTGCTAATAGTTTGGTGAGGATTTTTGTGACAGTGTTCATCAGTGATATTGGCCTGTAATTTTATTTTGTGTGTGTGTGTGATATCTTTGTTTGGTTTTGGCATCAGAATGATTCTGGCCTCATTGAGTTAAGTGTTCCTTCTTTTGCAATGTTTTGAAATACATTGAGAAGAATAGGTATTGACTCCTTTCTAAATGTTTCATAGGATTCACCTGTGAAGCTCTCTGGTCCTCAGCTTTGTTGAGAGTTTTTAAAATTACTGGTTCAGTTTCATTACTGGTAATTGGTGTGTTCATATTTTGTATTTGTTTCTGGTCCTGTCTTGGGAGATTGTACATCTCTAGGAGTTTGTCTGTGTCTCCTCTAAGTTGTCCATCTTATTGGCATATAATTGTTTGTGGTTGTCTATTGTGATTCTTTGTATTTCTGTGGTGTCAGTTGGAACCTTTTCTTTTCCTTTCTGATTTTATTGATTTGAGCTCTCTTTTTTCCTTGATGAGTCTGTGTAAAGGTCTATCAATTTTGTTTATCTTTTCAGAGTCAGCATTCAGTTTAGTCGATTTTTTTTTTAATTTACTTATTGATCTTTGTTCTTTTATACAGTTGATAAGGTTCTCAAGGCAAGTATATTGGGGTGGTTTGCTGTTCCCTCCTCCAGTAGATCAGATTTTGTCAGAAGTCTCCACTATGACCCATTAGTCTTGGGTGGCTCTACACAGCATGGCTCACAGCTTCATCAAATTATACAAGCCCCTTCACTATGACAAGGCAGTGATCCATGAAGGGGATATTACACCGAAAGATGAGTCCCCCAGGTCTGAAGGTGTCCAATATGCTACTGGGGAAGAGTGAAGAAGAACTGCTAGTAGCCCAGAAAGAATGAGGTGGCTGGACCAAAGTGGAAACAGTGCCAAGTTGTGGGTATGTCTGGTGATGAAAGTAAAATCTAATGCTGCTAAGAACAGTATTGCATAGGAACCTGGAGCGTTAGGTCCATGAATCTAGGTAAACTGGACATGGTCAAGCAGGAGATGGTAAGAAAAAATACCGACATCTTAGGAATCAGTGAACAAAAATGGGTGGGAATGGGCAAATTTAATTCAAATGGCCATTAAATCTACTACTGTGGGCAGGAATCTTATAGAAGAAATGGAGTAGTCCTTATAATCAACAGAAGAGTCCGAAAGGGAATACTTGGGTGCAGCCTCAAAAACAGCAGAATGATCTTGGTTCATTTCCAAGGCAAGCCATTCACTATCACAGTAATCCAAGTCTGTATCCCAGCCACTAATGCCGAAGAAGCTGAAGTTGATCAGTTTTATGAAGACCTCCTAGAACTTAACACCAAAAAAAGATGTTCTCTTCATCATTGGGGATTGGAATGCAAAAGTAGGAAGTCAAGAGATACCTGAGTACAGTTTGGCCTTGGAGTACAAAATGAAGCAGGGCAAGGGCTCACTGAATTCTTCCAGGAGAATGTACTGGTCATAGCAAATGCCCTTTTACAACAACACAAGAGATGACTTTACACATGGATATCACCAAATGGTCAATACAAAAATCAAATTGGTTACATTCTTTGTAGCTGAAGATGGAGAAGCTCTATATAGTCAGCAAAAACTAGACCTGGAGCTGACTGTGGCTCAGATTATCAGCTTTTCATAGCAAAATTCAGGCTTAAACTAAAGAAAACAGGGAAAACCACTAGACCAGCCAGGAATGACCTAAATGCCCTATGAATATGCAGTGGAGGTAACGGATAGATTCAAGGGATTAGAACTTGTAAATAGTGTTCCTGAAGAACAATGGACAGAGGTCTGTAATATTGTATAGGAGGCAGTGAACAAAACCATCCCAAAGGAAAAAAGCAAAAAGGCAAAGTGGTTATCTGAGGAGGCATTACAGATAGCTAAAGAAGAGAAGCGAAAAGCAAGAGAGAAAGGGAAAGGTATACACAACTAAGTGCAGATTCCAAAGAACAGCATGGAGAGAGAAGGTCTTCTTCAATGAACGGTGTCTAAAACTAGAAGAAAACAACAGAATGGGAAAGACTAGAGATCTCTTCAGGCAAGTTGAAGATATCAAGGGAGCATTTGCCCTAAGATGGGCACAATGAAGGACAGAAATGATAGAGACCTAGTAGATGCTGAAGAGATGAAGAAGAGATGGAAACAATACACAGAAGAGCTGTTCAAAAAAGGTCTTAATGAACTGGATTACTACAATGGTACAGTCACCCAGAGCCAGACGTTCTGGCGAGTGAAGTCAAGTGGGCCTTGGGAAGCACTGCTGTTCCTAAAGCTAGTGGATGCTTTTAGGGTGGTAGTGGGATTTTAGTAGAACTCTTCAAAATGCTAAAGGATGATGCCATCAAGGTATTGCATTCAGTATGTCAGCAAATCTGGAAGATGCAGCAGTGGCTACAGGACTGGAAAAGACCAATCCTCATCCCAGTTCCCAAGAAGGGTAGTACTAAAGAATGTGCTAATCCTCGGACAATTGCACTTATCTCCCATGCTAGTAAGGTCATGCTTAAAATCCTGCATGTGCTGCACTTCAGCATTATGTGAACCAAGAACTTCCAGATGTCCAAGCTGGAAGGAAGGAAGAGAAACCAGAGATCAAACTGCAAACATTTGCTGGATCATAGAGAAGGCAGTGGAATTCCAGAAAAACCTTTACCTCTGTTTCATCGACTACCCCAAAACCTTTGACTGTGTGGATCATAATAAACTGTGGAAAGCTCTTCAAGAGATACCAGACCATCTTACCTGTCTCCTGAGAAACCTGTATGCAGCTCAAGAAACAACGGTTAGAGCCCTGTATGGAACAACTGATTGGTTCAGGGTTGAGAAAGGAGTATGACAGGGCTGTCTGGTTCAGGGTTGAGAAAGGAGTGTGACAGGGCTGTCTGCTGTCACTCTGTTTGTTAAATCTATACGATGCCATCATGAGAAATGCCGGGCTGGATGAGTTACAAGCTGGAATCAAGATAGGTGGGAGAAACATCAACAACTACAGATACGTGGATGATACCACTCTAATGGCAGAAAGCGAAGAGGAAGTAAAGAGCCTCTTGATGAGGGTAAAGGAGATTGAAAGGGTTGGCTTAAATTTAAAAAAACCTTAAGATCATGTCATCCAGCCCCTTTACTTTATGGCAAGTAGAGGGGGACAAGGTGGAAGTAGTGACAGATCTCCTCTTCTTGGTCTCCAAAATCATTGTGAATGGTGACTGCAGCCATGAAATCAGAAGATATTTGCATCTTGGCAGGAAAGCTTTCAACAGTACTCTTGCCTGGAAAATCCCATGGACGGAGGAGCCTGGAAGACTGCAGTCCATAGGGTCGCTAAGAGTCGGACATGACTGAGAGACTTCACTTTCACTTTTCACTTTCATGCATTGGAGAAGGAAATGGCTACCCACTCCAGTGTTCTTGCCTGGAGAATCCCAGGGACAGGGGAGTCTGGTGGGCTGCCATCTATGGGGTCACACAGAGTCGGACATGACTGAAGCGACTTAGTAGCAGTAGCAGCAGCAGGCTCTAGGGCAACCTGGCTTCAGTAGTTGTGGCATGGGAGCTCAGTAATTGTGGGGGTGTGGGTTTTGTTGCTCTGTGGTATGTGGGATCTTCCCCAACTAGGGATCAAATCCGTGAGCCCTGAATTGTGAGCTGGATTGTTAACCACTGGACCACCAAGAAAGTCCTGTATCTATTTTTTCCAGATGATTTTCCTTTATAGTTTTTTTACCAGGTAGTGCATATAATTCCCCAAAGGAAAGTGAAAGTGTTAGTCACATCTGACTCTTTGTGACCCCATGGACTGAACCCCCCAGGCTCCTCTGTCTATGGAATTCTCCAGGCAAGAATACTGGAGTGGGTAGCCATTCTCTGCTCCAGGGGATCTTCCCAATCCAGGGATCGACCCAGGTCTCCTGCAGAGCAGGCAGATTCTTTACCATCTGAGCCACCAGGGTGGCCCCATAATTCCCTGTGCTATACAGTAAATCATTGTTGCTTACCTGCTTTATGTATAGTAGATTGTAGATTTATCTGTTAGCCCCATGTTTCTAATTTATCCTCTCCCCTTTTCCCTTTTAGTATGTTTGTTTTCTATGTTTGTGAATCTATTTCTGTTTTGTATATAGATTGATTTTTACTATTTTTTAGATTTCATATTTAAGTAATACCATAAACTGTTTTTTTCCTGAATTACTTTACTAAGTATAACATTCTCTAGGTCCATCCATGTTGCCAAAAATGGCAATATTTGATTATTTTTTATGGGTGAGTAATATTCTATAGTGTGTATTTATATGTATACACATATGAAATGGATGAAGCACAAGATGGAATCAAGATTGCCCAGAGAAATATCATTAACCTCAGATATGCAGATGACACCACCCTTATGGCAGAAAGTGAAGAACTAAGAGCCTCTTGATGAAAGTGGAAGAGGAGAGTGAAAAAGTTGAGTTAAAACTCAACATTCAGGAAACTAAGATCATGGCATCCTGTCCCATCACTTGATGGCAAACAGATGGAGAAACAGTGGAAACAATAAGAGACTTTATTTTCTTGGGCTTCAAAATCACTGCAGATGGTGACTGCAGCCATGAAATTAAAAGACACTTGACTCCTTGGAAGAAAAGCTATGGCCAACCTAGACAGCGTATTAAAAAGCAGAGACATTGCTTTGCTGACAAAGGTCTGTCTAGTCAAAGCTATGATTTTTCCAGTAGTCGTGTATGGATGTGAGAGTTGGAACATAAACCTGAGTGCCCAAGAGTTGATGCTTTTGAACTGTGGTGTTGGAGAAGACTCTTGAGTCCCTTGGACTGCAAGGAGATCAAAACAGTCAGTCCTAAGGAAAATCAGTCCTGAATGTTCATTGGAAGGACTGATGCTGAAGCTGAAGCTCCAATACTTTGGCCATCTGATGCGAAGAACTGACTAATTTGAAAAGACNTAAGAGTCGGACATGACTGAGAGACTTCACTTTCACTTTTCACTTTCATGCATTGGAGAAGGAAATGGCTACCCACTCCAGTGTTCTTGCCTGGAGAATCCCAGGGACAGGGGAGTCTGGTGGGCTGCCATCTATGGGGTCACACAGAGTCGGACATGACTGAAGCGACTTAGTAGCAGTAGCAGCAGCAGGCTCTAGGGCAACCTGGCTTCAGTAGTTGTGGCATGGGAGCTCAGTAATTGTGGGGGTGTGGGTTTTGTTGCTCTGTGGTATGTGGGATCTTCCCCAACTAGGGATCAAATCCGTGAGCCCTGAATTGTGAGCTGGATTGTTAACCACTGGACCACCAAGAAAGTCCTGTATCTATTTTTTCCAGATGATTTTCCTTTATAGTTTTTTTACCAGGTAGTGCATATAATTCCCCAAAGGAAAGTGAAAGTGTTAGTCACATCTGACTCTTTGTGACCCCATGGACTGAACCCCCCAGGCTCCTCTGTCTATGGAATTCTCCAGGCAAGAATACTGGAGTGGGTAGCCATTCTCTGCTCCAGGGGATCTTCCCAATCCAGGGATCGACCCAGGTCTCCTGCAGAGCAGGCAGATTCTTTACCATCTGAGCCACCAGGGTGGCCCCATAATTCCCTGTGCTATACAGTAAATCATTGTTGCTTACCTGCTTTATGTATAGTAGATTGTAGATTTATCTGTTAGCCCCATGTTTCTAATTTATCCTCTCCCCTTTTCCCTTTTAGTATGTTTGTTTTCTATGTTTGTGAATCTATTTCTGTTTTGTATATAGATTGATTTTTACTATTTTTTAGATTTCATATTTAAGTAATACCATAAACTGTTTTTTTCCTGAATTACTTTACTAAGTATAACATTCTCTAGGTCCATCCATGTTGCCAAAAATGGCAATATTTGATTATTTTTTATGGGTGAGTAATATTCTATAGTGTGTATTTATATGTATACACATATGAAATGGATGAAGCACAAGATGGAATCAAGATTGCCCAGAGAAATATCATTAACCTCAGATATGCAGATGACACCACCCTTATGGCAGAAAGTGAAGAACTAAGAGCCTCTTGATGAAAGTGGAAGAGGAGAGTGAAAAAGTTGAGTTAAAACTCAACATTCAGGAAACTAAGATCATGGCATCCTGTCCCATCACTTGATGGCAAACAGATGGAGAAACAGTGGAAACAATAAGAGACTTTATTTTCTTGGGCTTCAAAATCACTGCAGATGGTGACTGCAGCCATGAAATTAAAAGACACTTGACTCCTTGGAAGAAAAGCTATGGCCAACCTAGACAGCGTATTAAAAAGCAGAGACATTGCTTTGCTGACAAAGGTCTGTCTAGTCAAAGCTATGATTTTTCCAGTAGTCGTGTATGGATGTGAGAGTTGGAACATAAACCTGAGTGCCCAAGAGTTGATGCTTTTGAACTGTGGTGTTGGAGAAGACTCTTGAGTCCCTTGGACTGCAAGGAGATCAAAACAGTCAGTCCTAAGGAAAATCAGTCCTGAATGTTCATTGGAAGGACTGATGCTGAAGCTGAAGCTCCAATACTTTGGCCATCTGATGCGAAGAACTGACTAATTTGAAAAGACCCTGATGCTGGGAAAGATTGAAGGCGGGAGGAGAAGGGGACTACAGAGGATGAGATGGCTTGATGGCATCACCAACTCAATGGACATGAGTTTGCGCAAGCTCCAGGAGTTGGTGATGGAGAGGGAAGCCTGGGGTGCTGCTGTCTGTGGGGTTGCAAAGAGTTGGACACGACTGAGTGACTGAACTGAACCGATACGTGTGCACACTGCATCTTAAGGCAGTCATCTGTCCATGGGCATGGGGGTTGTCCTCATGTCTTGGCTACTATAAATAGTGCTGCTGTGAACATCGGGGTGCATGTATCTTTTTGAATTTGAATTTACATCTATTCTGGATTTATGTCCGGGAGTGGCATTGCTGGATCATCTGGTAGCTCTTTTTGATCCTTGCATCCCACGTTGGAAGCATGGGATTTTAACCAGTGGAACGCCAGGGAAGTCCTATTTTTTGCTTTTTAAGGAGCCTCCATACTGTTTTTCAGAGCAGCTGCAGGAAGTGTAGGAAGGTTCTCTTCCTCACACCCTCATCAGTGTTTATCATTTGTAGATTTTCTGATGATGGCCATTCTTAGTGGTTTGAGTTGATACCTTGTTGTACTTTTGATTTGTATTTCTCTAATAATTAGCAGTGTTGAGCATCTTTTCATGTGCCTCTTGACCTTCTGTATGTCTGCTTTGCAAAAATGTCTGTTTAGATCTTCTGACCATTTTTTGAGTGGGTTGTTTGTTTATTTGATGTTGAATTGTGTGAACTGTTGGTATGTTTTGGATATTAACACTTCGTTGATCGTATCATTTACAAATATTTTCTTCCTTTCCGTAGATTGTCTTTTTGTTTCACTGATGGTGTTCTTTGCTGTGCAGAAGCTTTTAGGTTTAATTAAGTTTCATTTGTTTATTTTTGCTTTTATTTCTTTGGCCTTAGGAGACCGATATAAGGAAATATTGGCATGAATTTATGTCAGAGAATGTTTTGCCTGTGTTCGCTTCTAGGAGTTTTATGGTGTCGTGTCTTATATTTAGGTCTTTCAATCATTTTGAGTTTATTTTTTGTAGTACAGTGTTATTATAGTCACCATGCTATTCATTACATCCCCATGGTTTATTCATTCTAGCACTGAAAGTTTGTACCTTTTAATCTTCCCTTCATGATATCACCCCGTCCACCCTCCACCCCTGGTAAGCACCACTGTTTTCTGTGTCTGAGCTTTTTTCAGATTCCACATTAGTGAGATCATGTGGTGTTTGTCTCTGCCTTGCTTTCCTTAAGTACTGCCCTCAGGATCCACCCCGATCGTCCCAGAGGGCAGAGTTTCGTTGTCATCGTTGAATAGCATTCCTGTGTGTCCATGTTCATTCTTTTACCCATGGAAACACACTGAGGTTGTTTCCAGCACTGGCTGCTGCATATGGTGCTGCTGTAAACACTGAGGTGCATGCATCTTTCTGATCTAGTACTTTCTTTTTCTTTAGACAAATGGGATTGCTGGATCATATGATAGCTTTATTTTTAATTTTTGAGGAACCTCCATACTATTTTCCATAGTGGCTGCACCAGTTTACATTGCCACTGACAATGTGCCTTTACGCCACCTTCTTACCAACGCTTGTTGTTTCTTGTCTTTTTCATAATAGCCATTCTAACAGGTGTCAGGTAACACCTCATAGCATGTCCCCATTAATAATGTTGAGTTGTTTTTTTTTAATGTGTTGGCCACCTATATATCTTCTTTGGAAAGCTGTTCTAATTGAATCTTCAGCTTATTTTTAAATTGAATTTTTTTTTTTTTGCTGTGAAGTTATATGAGTTCTTTTTTATTTTGTATATTAGTCACTTATCAGATATATGGTTTGCAAGTATTTTCTCCCAAAATTTGCAAGTATTTTCTCTTTTGATTCAGTGGTTTTCAATAGGTTGCCTTTTCATTTTGCTGATAAATTCCTTTGCTTTGCAGAAGTGTTTTATTTTGATGTAGTCCCACTTATTTATTTTTACTTTTGTGCTTTTGGTTTGGGCTAACATTGTTACACATGTCTTTGTGTTTGCTCTTCTGTTGCTTACTCCTTTCTGTGATTCCCACTTCTGTTTCTTTAAACATTCATATATGTTTATAATTCTGTGTTTGTTAATTGCAATATCTGAAGTCCAGTATCTGCAAACTGTTGCATACAGTGTTTTGTTGAGTATTTGTCATCTTTGAATGTATTTTTATTGTGGCAGTCTGAGAGACTAATCCTCAAGGAAAGTTAGCTTAAAATTGTTTTCCTCCTTCTGGTGAAGGAGAGTAAACAAGAAATAGGTTATAGGTTTTTCAGGTTGCTTGTCTGTTGCCCACGTGTTTAGGTGCTAGTCCTGCGGTCATGTGCCTCCCTGTAATTACACTAGGAAACCAAGGGTGAGATGGCGTTGCCTGAAACTGAGTGAGGTTCTGCTTTCCTTTTTTCTGTTGTAGTGGGTTCCCTGTGAAAGCTCTAAATTCTTTAATTCTGGAAACATACTTAGTTTTCTTTTTGTAAGTAATCTGTGCAGGTTTTCCAGTTTTTAGGAAATGAGCAACATAAGAGAGATAAAATTGCAATCATGAAATCTCTGTAAGTTTTAAGTGAATTCTCTTTTCTTTTGTAAAAGAGAATTTAATTGTGTATTACTTGAATGCATTCTTATGAAGAGAATCCAAACAATAAGAAAGTATGTGGAGCAAAAAGCACAAATTTCATTTTTTCCTTTCAATCCAGAGCCCCCACTTCTTTTCTAGGATTTATCCACTGTTTAAATTTACCGGGTGGTTTTTCTTATCTCCAGTTTGATATTTTTGCATTTTAATTCATTTACTCATTAAAAAAATACTTAGGCTAGAAACAAGTATTCTCACTTTTAAAATAATGGTTTTATTAAGATATCCACAAAATGTACAATGTAGTTGTTTAAAATGTGCACATCGGTGGTTTCCAGTATGTCCACGCGATTGTGCAGCCGTCACTGCTCAGTCTTGGACCGTTCTTGCTGCCCTGTGAAGAGACGCTCTGCCCAGTAACAGTCGCTCCTCCTTCTCCCAGACACCCCGCCCCCACTAGCAGCCACTCATTTACTTTCTGTCTATAGAATTGCCTACTCTGGACATTTCATATAGATGGAATTGTATACTGTGTCTTTTTTTGTGACAGACTGCTTTCACTTTTAATATGATTTCAAGTTGAATCTATACTGAACATGGATCATCAGTACTTCATTCTCGCTTATGGCCGTATAATAGTCCATCATACACACAGACTGAATTCTGCTTTATTCATTCATCGATTGATGTACATTTGGATGGTTTCCACCTTTTGGCTGTTTTGAATAGTGCTGTGAAAGTTTGTATACAAGTTTTTTATGTGGCTACACACTGGTTACCCACTCCAGGATTCTTGCCTGGAGAATTCCATGGATAGACGAGCCTGCTGGGCTACAGTCCATGGATGGGGTCACAAAGAATTGAACATGACTGAGCAACTGACATTTCCACTTTTCACTTTCACCTTTTCCTTTCTCTGGGCTGTACACCTAGGAATGGAATTGCTGAGTTACGGTGACTCTGTTCAGGCTTTTGAAGAACCACTCTACTCCTTTCTTTTCTGTGCTTGATTCCTTTGGATATCTATACTGTGATTCAGCCAGTTCCTGTGGATGGACTTTGAAGATTTTGCCGCATTATAGCACTGTAAACAGTGCTGTAATGACCATCCATGTTAGAGTTCTCCAGAGAAACAGAAGCAGTGGTGTGTGAGTGAGTGTTTAGACATTACTTTATGATATTGACTTCTGTGATCGTGGATGCCCAGCACGTGTGAACTTTGTAGGGCAGGTCCTGCAGGAGGAAACTGAGGCTCAGTGTTGAGGCAGAGAAATTTCAAGTTTTCCGCGTAAGGCCTTTCAGTGATTAGACAAAACACACCCACAGGATGGAGAGTTTCTTCCTTACTTAATGTCAGCTCATATAGCCAAAGCTGTAGCGCCTAGATTAATGCTGGATTCCATGCCTGGTGCTGTAACCAGCCCAGTTGATACCTGTGTTAAGAAATCTCTAGGCAGGTACTTAAAAGCTTTGGAAAATATGCTGGTGTTTTCTATTCTTATTCTTTCTTTCTTTCTTTTTTTTTTTAAATGCTGGTTAGGACCCAATCAGTAAATTGGCCCAACTTGCACTTTGAAAAGCATTGCTACTGATACATGTATTATATCTAGAAATGGGTTGCTGGGTTGCAGAGTATCTATGCTTCAGCTTTCTCATGCATTGCCAGCGTTCCCTGAAGCAGTTGTACCGATGTACATTCCCACTGGCAGTGCAAATTCCCTTGATGGCAACTGATAATTTGAGTTTCCTTGTCTGTCTTCAGCTTCCCTCCAGGTAGGGAAGGTTTTTAACACTCGGTAATCAACTTTAAACGAGGAGAATGTTGTGAGTCAGTGTGTTGTACAACTGTAACTTATAAAAATCTTGTACGTCAGTGATGCTTCAGTAAAAGCTCTACTCAACAAAAGAGCAGCTGCAGAGTTATTAACACCTCCAGCAGACATCAGTGTCTGTCCAGAAATGAATGGCACTGCTTGCTTTGCATTGTATTTGTATTCAGATTGCATACAGTGAAATGGACTGGTGTTTGATGTCTGTATTTGTGAGAATCAAGGCACGTGTAGTTTCATGTAACCACCCCTGCATCTGGGATACAGAACAGTTCCATCTCACAACATTACCTCGCACAACTCTTGCCTTCCTCCCTGCCTTGTAGTTTTCAGCTATCCTAGACTGTCACGTAGATGGAATCACACATTGTGTAAGCTCTTGCCGTCTGGCCACGTTGCTGCGCTATCAGTAGTTCATGTGTTTTGAATGCTGGGTGGTGTTGCTGTGTGTTTAACCTTTTCAGCTTGTTTAACCTTTAACTCTTTGAAGGACATTGGGGTTTCTTCCCCAGTTTTTGACAGTTGTGAATTGTAAGTCATTGTGTGCAGGTTATATTGTGAACATATATTAACTCTCCCTGAAGAAGGGAATGGCACCCCACTTAATTATTCTTGCCTGGAGAATCCCATGGACAGAGGAGCTTGGCAGGCTACAGTCCATGGGATCACACAGATTCAGACACGACTGAAGCGACTTAACATGCATGCATGTATGGTAACTCTGTAGGGTATATAGTCAGATAGAATTGTTGAGCCATTCGTTAAATATGGTTGTATCTGATTAAAGCTGCAGAACTTTTCTGGAGTGATTTTATGATTTTGCACCGATCCCAGCACTGTCAGAAAGCTTCAGTTGCTCCTTATTCTTGTCAGTACTTGGTATTATCTATCTCTTTTATTTTAGAAGTTCTAATAGTTATACAGTGGTTTCTCATCGTGGCTTTAGTTTGCATTTCCCTAATGGCTAATGATGTTGCTTTTCATGTGCTTATGTGCCACCTTTGGTGAAACAGTTGTTAAATCTTTTGCCCATTTTTAAAGTTGGGTTATTTTCTTACTGTCGTGTTTTAAATGTCTTTTCTATGATCTGGGTACAAGTCCTTGTCCTGTGCTGTGCTTCGCAGATGTTCTCTCACAGTCTGAGTTTTTATTAAGCTCAGTTTATTGTTTTTAACTTTTATGGATTGTGCTTTTGGTGTTATATCTAAGAATGATTTCCGTAATCAAGTTCATGAAGATTTTCTCATGTTTTTTCCCTAAAAGATTTGTAGCTTTAGGTTTTCAGATCAGATCAGATCAGTCGCTCAGTCGTGTCCGACTCTTTGCGACCCCGTGAACCGCAGCACGCCAGGCCTTCCTG
>SJYM01011563.1:0-12180 GCA_006410775.1 Tragelaphus imberbis | reverse complement strand
TGCTAATAACCACCAGCTCCACCCACTAATAATTCGTGGAGAATACGGAAGCAACCCCGTGGGATTTCTCAAGTTTCCCGGTTCCGATCTGCATGTTTCTGCCCTGGCACTCTGCTGCCCCTCTCCACGCCTGCTCCTGACTGCACCCAGCCCCTAATCTCTACCCGGGATCCCATGCCTTGCACCTTCTCAGGGATTTTGCACCTGCACTTATCATTCCTCTCTCCTGAACCAGCACCTGCTCGNATCTGCATGTTTCTGCCCTGGCACTCTGCTGCCCCTCTCCACGCCTGCTCCTGACTGCACCCAGCCCCTAATCTCTACCCGGGATCCCATGCCTTGCACCTTCTCAGGGATTTTGCACCTGCACTTATCATTCCTCTCTCCTGAACCAGCACCTGCTCGCTCTACATCGGAGCATTCCACAGCAAAGGGGGAAACCCACCGTCTTCCACCACCCTATTCTGCAGCTACTGGCACATTACCGGTTGCCCTTCAAAGCAAAACTGCTTCAAATTCTGCTGAGATAGTCTCTCCTCAGCCCCTTTCCGTGGAGCTTTTGTCCAAGTCACTCCACTGTAACTGGTCTTGTCAAGGCCATCATTAATATCCATACTTCCTGATCCCACAGACACCCTTCATTGCTGATCTTAGCCAACATCTCAGGCACCTTTGGCATATTTGACGCTTGTGTTCTTTATCCCTCTGTTTTTTTATAGTTCAGGGGCGTGGGGCTTATGTGACAACAGCGTCTCCTAGATGTACTCGACAAGGTACACATTCTACACTATGCCTCCTTTGACCTGGATATTGTTTGGGACGTCTTGGGTCAAATGAAAGACAAGCCAAAGGAAAGAGCGTCCCAATCACAGAGGAGGAATGGCCCACAGAGGCAGTGGCAGGCGGAGGTGAGAGAGCTCAGACAAGGGAGGTGTGACAAGAAATGAAGAGGAACACCAGGAAAGGAGGGTTCTGCACCATTCACACTTGGGACTCACAGGGGTCACACTGTACAATGACCCAACGGAGTCTTTGGGAAGAAGGGTGGCTGCAGTTTAGGAATTTCATTTTCTGGAGCTGATCTTGGTTCCTGCTGCGATGCAGGTGAGATCCAAGGGAGGCCTCTGGATCACCTGAGGGAGGAATGTGGAAAGGGACTGAATCCAGATGAAGCCTAAGCAGGCAATGGGCTAGAGGACCTTGCGGCTGAGGCTGAAGAGCCAACGTCCCTGCCCGGGGATGGGCTGGATGATCAGACCCAGATTCAGAGGGGTCTGCAGATGCCAGCAGGGTGGCTGAGGCTCAGTCAGCCAGGGAGGACTGGGCCACAGCAAGAGGAGGGAGACAAAAATGCAAGTTTCACCACCCCCACCCACGGGCGGTGCAGGTCAGCACCACCAGGTGGAGCCAGGAGAGGACAACACACCCTGCGAGCACACAGCCCACTACTTCCAATACCATGCGTCTTTGGTTCTTTCAAGCCATGCTTCTTGAAAGTATAGACACCAGGACCATCCTTATCTGGTTACCTCTCGATTCCTCCACCACGTGCCCATCCACAGAACATCCCCTTGCTAACGTCTCCCAAGAGCTCCATGGGCCAAACCATAGTACCCAGTGCTGTACTGGCCACAGACACATTCCGTTTTCAAAACCACTTTTCCTTGGTCAGAGTCTGTGACAGCAGCCCACCCTGGCTTTCCCCATACTTCTCAGGCCATTACTTCTAAGTCTCCTTGTCTGTCCACTTAATTTGATCCCCTCCTAAATCTTGGGCTTTGTTTTCCGCTGGTTTCCAACCTCTGCCCTGAGCTCTTCCACTCCACACATGATCCTTGGGTGACCACATCACCCCCCAGAGCTTTTACCCATCTGACTTGTTTTCATCAGTATCCCCCTGTATGCTGTTGGCTTTTCCTATCACTAAATCTACCTAGGAGATCTCAGCTGGGCCCCAGATTCCCCACAGGCCAAGATGTATGGGGCATCTGCACTCAGACGTCCCATAAGACGGGCAGGCCTGCTAGTGGCCCCAGGCCAACGTTTCCTGTCTCATGCATGGGCACTGCCATCCACCCAGTTCCTTAAACCACAATCCCGGGCATGCTGCTGGGTGTGATCTTCACTGTGCCATGACTCCCCTGGAGCTGCTCTGGCAAAGACTGACGCAAGATCTTCCTGTTGCCACAGGTGGGGATGGGTTCCTCTGAGAGGCCCTGTTCCTGCAGACACACTCTGAAGGTGTCCTCAGCATGGGCCATCACCCTCTTTTGGATCTCTGAGAGAACCCGGGCGCTGTAATGCATCTGAGGGGTTGAAAGCCCTGTCTTTAACAAGATGATGAGTCAGGACACAGCAGTGCAAGCCCATCACTGGAGAATGTGCCAAAGGATACCTGGAAGAGATCCCTAAGGAACGTTTCGGGAGGTGGGTCTTCATGGGTGTGCACCAAACAAGGGATTGCTTAACTGTGTTTTTCCCAATAAGCATCCTGTTCCGATTTGGTCTTCATCTGAGCGCGGGAGTTAATTTGATAACACAGGAAACAGGTTAAAATGGCAACTGAGCACAGGCAGCAGATCCGCTGACAGCCGATCCTGGTCGATAAACATCAGTAGCTACAATTCTCAGCCATCTTTAATCTTGGATGCACTATTCTGATCTGTAGAGTAAAGTTATCTCCACAGTGTTTTAGAAATGTATTCAACTAACTAGGCAGAGGGATCCTGACAAGAACTAAAACATACTGAGTTTCACTGACAACAGCAGGGTTTCAACTGTAAAACTCTGGATTCAGGACCACGCAGCAGAGCAAGCACAAGGTCAGTTTTCAAACCAGTATTAATTTGGGCAAGTCGTCCCTTTCCTCAGCCTAAGATAGCTGTCAAGTATAGCGGGTCATGATGAAAACCTGCTTTCGCTGTAGAGAGGAGTGGCATATTTGTGATCTTCTATTTCCTCCTGTAAGAAAGGGTTCTGTTTTCACAGCTGCAAACTCGGCTTTCATAAGAGAACTTTTTCAGATAATGCTCACGCCAGGGCCACATTCCAGATCTAGTACTTCAGACTCTCTGGGGCTGTCCTGCCAGCATCATCTCTTCTAAAGCCTCTCCAGGGGAGATTTGATGCATAGTTTAGGTTGAGAAGCACAATCGCATGATGCTTCACCTGTCCTGCTTTTAAATAGAATCCAGAAGTAAAGAGCCATGTTTGCGACTAAAGCAAATTTTTTTTAAAATTATGTGTCTTCCCTTCTGAGCAGTATTCTGACGTATTTATTCACAGCCATACTTAGAACAATTTCAATGATTCAGCAGTGTGTTATGCCTCCAAGTCCCCTTCCTTACCAGACACTCAGGCAGATAGATGGATAGTAGGGAATGCACCTCAGTCCTGGGGGCAGAAGGAGGATGGATGGAGTTCCTTTCTCTTGGTTACTGCTCTGCTGAGCATCACTCCTGGGTTGCTGCAGTCAGGAAGGGGCCCTCCAACCAGGTTAACAGGTATTCCTGTGACCAGAGGTTGGAGCTAAGGGCTGAGATCCGTTACTGAATCTGGGAAACGGAAGCTGGGTGCACGTGATTTGAGAAGAATGGGAAAACAACTAAGTAGAATTTCAGATGCAGGGTGGGTTCTGGGAGCCTGTCCAGAGCCACTGACTTGTGGTCACACAAGGGGCGCCTGTGCGTCAACATAGAGACACACTAGATGTGTGTGCTCACTGGGGATTCCGTCCTGACATGCACAGCCACTGTCTCTGGAGGGAGCATCTAGCACATGTGGAGGAGGCCGGACCCAGAACGTGGAAGGAGCAGGGGCACTCCTCCTTGTTACAAAAGCAATGGCATATCTTTTCCCACATGTCGCACTTGGACATCTGCATTACCTTTCAAAACTGTTTTACTGAGGTATAGTTATATACCACAAGTCACATCCATCACTTCCAGGGCAGTGACTTTTAGTAACTTCACACATTGGTGCAACCAGCACCACAGTGCATTTGTGGAACACTGCCAGCAGCACTAAAAGGTTCCCTGTACCCATTAGCAGTCGATCCCCAACAGGACCTGCAGGCCCAGGCATCCTCTCATCTAATTTCTGTCTCTGTAGATGTGCCCTTTTTTGGGAATTTCACATCAACAGACTCCAGCAGGAACTGCCTTTAGTGTCTGCGTTCTTTCACTTAGCACAGTGCTTTGGAGGCTCACCCATGTGGCAGCAGAAAACAGAAGTCCATCAGTTTTCATCCATCTATGCTGCTCCACTGAATGGCTTCAGAATACTCTTCTTTACCACTCTCCAGCGGATAGACCTTTAGACTGCTCCACTATTTGGAGATTACAAACAGTGCTGCTGTGAAAGACATGTAAGGACGAGTATTTGTGTGGACATGGGTTTCATTTCTCATTTCTCCATGGTTTCTTCTTTTGCACGGTGCACAGGATAGACCATTCAGTCAGTGTGGAATAGAAGTGGTTGAAGCAGACCTCCTATCCTGGTCTGGATCTCAAGAGGCAAGCATTCACTCAGGCTCTACTAGACGTGATGTGACGAGAGCTGGATGTCTCCAGGATGTTCTTCAGCATGGAAACGATGATCACTTCTATCCCGAGATGGTTGACCATGTGTATTGATTTAGTTATTTACTCATTTGTCATGAACGGGTCTTGAACCATGTCAAATGCTTTTTCTTTGTCTATCAAGATGACAGGTGATTTCTTTCCTTAATTATATCCATACGCTGTTTCCCATAACTGAAGTGGAGTGTTGGTCCAATACTGCAATCCTGGGAAAGATCTTGCACAGCACTTTGCAAAATGTTTCTCGATTTGGTTTGCAGATACTGTGTTTAGGGTGTATGCATCGCTATTCATGATAGATATGGGTCTGTAGCTTTCTGGTGATGGCAAGTCTGGCTTTGGTACTGGGGTAATACTGTGCTTATAGGATGAATTAGGAAATGTTCCCTCCTCCCTCCTGTATATTCAGGAAGAATCTGTGGAGGATGGGTGCTATTTCTTCTTTAAACCTTTGATAGATTTCACTGATGAAATCAGGAGTCCCAGGACTTCCCTCTGTGGGAAGGTCTTTATATGTATGTTTCAATATTGTTGCTTGCTACAGGTGCATTCAGATTTGTTATTTGGCCACTGCCTTTAAGCCAACTGGGACTTCCCTGGAGGCTCATATGATAAAGCGTCTGTCTACAATCCGGGAGACCTGGGTTCGATCCCTAGGTCGGGAAGATTCCCTGGAGAAGGAAATGGCAACCCACTCCAGTACTCTTGCCTAAAAAATCCCATGGATGGAGGAGTCTGGTGCAGGCTACTGCCCATGGGGTCGCAAAGAGTTGGACATGACTGAGCGACTTCACCTCACCTTTAAGCCAACTCCCATCCAGTATTCTCTGGCCTATTGGTTCCTATGGCTTGGTCTCTGGCCTAGAATTTGACGTGCTGGACATCTCTGCACATCACACGATTCTGGCTCCTACTCTGTAACTGGGGAGAGTATGCTGCTCAGAAGTGACCCCCAGATCACCAACACCCAATGGGCAGGTTGGGGATACAGACTTTGAGGTGGGGAGTGGGTGGCACAGCTGATATCTTCATTTACAACCGCCTATCCATCCTCCGGATGCCCTCATGCAGGCTGTGGGTAATTCTGCAGTTGGGACTGGCACAGCAAGGACCCAGAGTACCCTGTCCCCTCCCCCACCATGTCCACTTGATCTACCCTGATCGTTGTCAGTCTTCTCATCTCCTAGCAACGCAGCCTCACAGGGGATCAGTGAGGCACTCGCCACCACATCTAAAGGTGTCAGATTTCCTCTCTGCTCAATGACTCAACTCTTGAGGGCAGGGACTGGCCATGCAATTCCTCCTCATCTTCCCGTCTCAACAGCCAGCCTAGCACAGCATGGAGGGGATGTAACATATACAGTGAAAACCTTCATGATTGGCTAAATGAGGGACTGTGGATAGCAGGATCGACCTCAGGGATTAGAAAATCACGACCACAGTGAAGTACTTCATCATGCCTGTCAAGTAGCTGTTATCAAAAAGACAACAAGTGAGAAATGTTGGGGAGGATGTAGGGAAAAGGAAACCCTCATGAGGTGTCGGTGGAAATGTATATCGGTGCAGCCACTATGGAGACAATGAGGGTTTCCTCAAAAACTGAAAACAAGAACTACCATATGATCCAGCAGTTCCACTTCTCAGTATTTTTCTTAAGAATAGAAGAAACACTAGTCACTAGTCACAAAACATATATGTGCTCCTCTGTTCACTGAAGCGTTATTTACAGCCAAGGGGAGCCAAGATATGAAAGGAGCCTAAGTGCCCATCGATAGATGAGTCAAAATGGAAGAAATGGTACACACCCACACACACACACACAGTGGTATATTACTCAGCAATAAAAAAAGAATGAAATCTTCTCATTGTCGACAACATGGATGGACCTAGAGGGTGTTATGCCAAGTAACACTAGGCACACAGAGAAAGACAAATACCACACCGTTTTATTTACATGTGGAACCTCAGAAATAAAATAAGAGAACACGGGAAACAAGACAGAAATAGATTCAGACACACAGAGAACAAACTGGTGGTTGCCAGAGGAGAAGGGAGTAGGGAGATGTGGAAAACAGGGAAGGGATTAGGAGATACAAACTTCCAGTTATAAAATAAGTCACGGGAATGGAATGTACATATAGGGAATATAGTCAATAATCTTGTAAGAAATCTCTGTGGTGACACATGGTAACCAAACTCATCCTAGCAATTCATTTCATAATGTTTAAAAATATGGAATCACTCTGTTGTGCACTTGAAACAAATATAATATCATATGTCAACTTCGGCCCTCCCCAGTGGTTCAGCAATAAAGAATCCTCCTGCAATGCTGGAGCTGCAGGAAGCCTGGGTTGGACTCCTGTGGTTGGGAAGATCCCCTGGAGGAGGGCATGGCAGCCCACTCCAGTACTCTTGCCTGGAAAATCCCATGGACAGAGGAGCCTGGTGGGCTACATTCACGTGGTCACAAAGAGTTGGACATGGCTGATGTGACAGCATGCACACACGCATGGCAACTTTACTGAAGAAATAAAGAGTGGGGGCTCTGAATGGAGGACGCCAAGGTGTGTGGGTCACTTTTCCTCTGGCGGCCTATGTGACTCTGAGCAATCCCCCTAACTTCCCTTTCCTCTGCTTTCTCACCTCATCAGTTAGGATTGAAATCTTCCAAAATGACGGGTTTTTGCAGGAGGGGTAACTAAGGTGACAGAAAGGAATATATTGAATGTGGTCTGATACCTGGTAAAGGATGAACAACCCTGAAATGCCATGTTAGCCCTGCTAAACGTGCCCATGCTGACTAAATTCATTCATCTGAGTTTCAAGAAGAAAAGCCCCCTTGGAGCTGGGAGACAAGTCCTGCAAGATGGGTTGAGCTCTGAAGCTCTCTGATGAGATGACCAGTTCAGACTCCAGTAAATATACCTGTTCTAAAGGCCCTTGGTCTCCAGAAGACTCGTGGGTTTCTGCAGAAATATAGTTCTGGGGGCTATCTGAGAGCAAAGACTAACAGACAGCAGAATTTATTTTCACTTCTGAACAATCTCACAGGCACTTGCTGGCTACACAACACTGGGCTCTGAGTGTGGGGAAGAAAAGTACATCTCATCACTCATGTCTCCTGTAATGAAAAGGGAAGCTATTTGTTATTAGGGGAAAGATGTTTGTGAAGCACAGATCCGAGAAAGGTCTTCTATGCAGAATACGTAAGGAATTTTAAAATTGCAAAGGATAAAATGTAGTGAAGGAGGACAGATCCTTGTGTCAGGGGTTGGGGTGTGGGAGGGGAAACCAGAAAGGAGCAGCACCTGAGCGTTTTTTAGGTGATGGACATGGCATGTGTCCTGGTCGTGGTGGTGATCACTGGAATCTCTCCATGTGTCACAGCTCAGAGAGCTGCACATCCAAAGACAAGCAGGCCAGGAATTCCCTGGTGGTCTGGTGATTAAGAATGTGCCTGCCATATAAAATTAATACACAGAAACCCCTTGCATTCCTATAAACTAATAAGGAAAAATCAGAAAGAGTAATTAAGGAAACAATCCCATTCACCATTGCAATGAAAAGAATAAAATACTTAGGAATAAATTTACGTAAATAAACAAAAGACCTGTATACAGAGACTTATTAAAAAAAACTGATGAAAGAAATCAAAGATGACACAAATAGACGGAGAAATGTACCACGTTCTTGGATTGGAAGAATCAGTACAGTGAAAATGACTCTACTGCCCAAAGCAATCTGTAGATTCATCACAATCCCCATCGAACCCCTACCAAAGGTATTTTTCACAGAACTAGAACAAATAATTTCACACTATGTATGGAAACACTAATACCCCCTACCAAAGGTATTTTTCACAGAACTAGAACAAATAATTTCACACTTTGTATGGAAACACTAAAGATTCCAAATACCCAAAGCAATCTTGAGAAAGAAGAATGGAACTGGAAGAATCAACCTTCCTGACTTCAGACTATACTACAAAGCTACAGTCATCAAGACAGTATGGTACTGGCACAAAGACAGAAATATAGATCAGTGGACCAAAATAGAGAACCCAGAGATAAATCCACACACCTATGCACATGGTATCTTTGACAAAGGAGGCAAAATATATAATGGCATAAACAAAGTCTCTTCAACACGTGATGCTGAGGAAAATGCTCAACTACGTGTAAAAGAAAGAAACTGGAAGACTTTCTAACACCATACACAAAAATAAACTCAAAATGGATTAAAGACCTAAATGTAAGACCAAAAACTATAAAACTCTTAAGAGGAAACCATAGGCAGAACACTCTCTGACATAAATCACAGCAAGATCCTCCATGACCCACCTCCCAGAGTAATGGAAATAAAAACACAAATAAACAAAAGGGACCAAATTGAACTTAAATGCTTTTGCACAATGAAGGAAACTATAAGCAAGGTGAAAAGACAGCCCTCAGAATGGGAGGAAATAATAGCAAATAAAACAACTGACAAAGAATGAATCTCCAAACTATACAAGCAGCTCATTCGGCTCAATACCAGAAAAACAAACAACCCCATAAAAAGCGGACAAGAGACCTGAACAGACATTTCTCCAAAGACATACAGATGGGTACCAAACACATGAAGAGATGCTCAACATCACTCATTATTAGAAAACTGCAAATCAAAACCACAATGAGGTATCATCTCACACAGGTCAGAATGGCCATCATCAAAAAGTCTACAAACAATAGATGCTGGACATGGTGTGGAGAAAAGGGAACCTTCTTCCACCATTGCTGGGAATGTAAACTGGTACAGCCATTGTGGAGGACAGAATGGAGATTCCTTAAAAAACTGGGAATAGAACTGCCACATGACCCAGTAATCCCACTGCTGGGCATACCACCCAGAGGAAACCAGAAGTGAAACAGACACATGTACCCCAATGTTCAGAGCAGCACTATTTACAATAGCTAGGACAGGGAAGGAACCTAGATGTCAATCGGCAGATGAATGGATAAGGAAGTTATACACAATGGAACATTACTCAGCTATAAAAAGGAACACATTTGAATCAGTGCTAATGAGGTGGATGAACCTGGAGCCTGTTATACAGACAGAAGTAAGTCAGAAGGAGAAAGACAAATACTTATATTAATGCCTATATATGGAATTTAGAAAGACAGTAGCAACGATTCTACATGCAGGGAAGCAAAGGAGACAGAGACGTACAGAACACACTTTTCAACTCGGCCAAAGAAGGCGAGGGTGGGATGATTTGAGAGAATAGCAGTGAAACATATACATTACCATATGTAAAACAGATGACAAGTGCAAGTTCAATGCATGAAGCAGGGCACCCAAAGCCGGTGCTCCGGGATAACCCAGAGGGATAGGGTGGGTAGGGAGGTGGGATGGGGGTTCAGGAGGGGAGGACACATGTATGCCTGTGGCCGATTCGTGTTGATATATTGCAAAACCCATCACAATATCATGTAGTAATTATTCTCCAATTAAAATAAATTGATGATTAAAAAAAATAAAACAGAAGCCCCCTGCCAATGAAACGGGGCAGGCGTTCGGTCCCTAGTCCAGGAAGACTCCACGTGCCACAGGGCAACTAAGACTGTGTGTCACAACTACTGAACCCACCTGCTCCGACTACAGAAGCCCTAGAGCCTAGAGTCCATGCTCTGCAACAAGAGAAGTCTCTGAAATGAGAAGCGCATGCACCACCACTAGAGAGTAGTCCTCCTTCTCCACAACTAGAGAAAGCCCTCGTGCAGCAAAAAAGACTCAGTGCAGCCACCAATAAATAAACAAGGAAGAAGAAAGAAAACCGGGCCCATCTTACTGTATGTTCATTTGAAAAATCCAATGGTAGATACCGAAGTAGATGCATCTCTCTATATCCTTTGAATGATCATATCTTGGGTGAAGCTAACAAAAATCACATCACTTGCTATGTTAAAACTTTAGATCGGCTTCCCGGGCACTGCTCTTTTCTAGAGACCTACTTTTCTCAGAGAACTGTTACCTAGGAACTTTAGTCACCGGAACTGAGGCCTCCATCACATTCCAGGGCAGAAGGCAAAAGACATTAGGAAGACACGGTTCAAATCCTATCAATTTATGAGTTGCCTGTGACCACAGGCTAGGATGAACACACATCCCAGAAAGAGTCTCTTCACATTTCAGTAACTGATCCTGTATTTCAACCACTTAGTTCAGTTCCTTTAGGCCACTGCTGTCCCCTTAAACAAACACTTGTTGTGAAACACTTGGAAAATGACCTTAATCCAATTCACTCCCAACCTCTTTTCACATGTCACATGGAGTCTCTCACGATGATATTTCCTCACCTAGAAAGCCAATTCTCAGGTAAACAAAAGAATTCACACACACACCTTGTGAAGAAATAGTGAGATTTTAGAAAGTGACTCCCAACTAGCCCGTGGTTCATCATTCTTTTCTCTCTTCTCCCTCCATCCACTCTGAGAAATGAATATTTGGCCATGCTGTCTGATTTGCCCACAAAGTTGCTCATACCACACACAGGATGTTGTTACAAGTGATCCTATACACCAGGCATTGACACCAGCCAGCCCTACTGAAGTCGGCTACCTGGGGTCAGGGAGGCGGCCAGGGCAATAAATTAATCATCTCATTTCCTTCATCACCCTACCCCATTTCATTCCCTGCAATCACATGGCCCAAACGAATACAGATCTCACACCAAATCGCTGCATAAATCACCACTGCCTCAAGTTTCCTTCGTCATCTCATGTGGCTTCTGAGGCCAGGGAACAGATTTTACTTGAGATGAGTAAAACTGGAGAGGCAGCCCACTGGCCAAAGATTCTGTTTGGGAGGTGATGTCTCTTGGTGTACTCTTTACAACCCCATGGACCAAGGCCCGCCAGGCTCCTCTGTCCAGGGGATTCTCCAGGCGAGAATACTGGAGTGGGTTGCCATGGCCTCCTCCAGGGAACCTTCCCGACCTAGCAATTGAACCCAGGTGTCCTAATTTCCCTGCATTGCAGACAGATTCTCTACCACTGAGCCCCTGGGGAAGCCCATGACAAACCTAGACAGCATATTAAAAAGCAGAGACATCACTTTGGTGACACAGGTCTGCAGAGTCAAAACTATGGTTTTTCTAGTAGTTGTGTACACGTGTGTGTTGGATCATTAAGAAGGTTGAGTGATGCTTTCGAATTGTGGTGCTAGAGAGATGACCCTTTGGAATCCCTCGGATTGTAAGGTGAACAACCCAGCCAATCTTAAAGGAAATGAACTCTGAATAAGGATTGAGGCTTAAGCTGCAAAACTTTGGCCACCTGATGCGAATAGCTGACTCATTGGAAAACACCCTAATGCTGGGAAAGATAGAAGGCAGGAGGAGAAAGGGGGAGACAGAGCGTGAGATGGTTAGATAGCATCACCAACACAACGGACATTACTTTGATCAAACTCAGGGAGCTAGTGTAGGACAGAGGAGCCCGGCGTGCTGCAGTCCACGGGCTCGTTAACAGTCGGACGGGACTGAGCGACTGAACCACCACCACCACCACCCTGCCTTTGAGCTTCCCTAAGGTGCCACAGCCCCACTCTCAGCAGG
>SJYM01011560.1:40406-63282 GCA_006410775.1 Tragelaphus imberbis | reverse complement strand
TTCCCTCTACCCTCAGTGTTCTTCATTGAGATGCTCATAATGAAAGGGAGATGAAATGGAGAAAAACAATCAGAAGTCAAATATCTGCCATGCATACCTCCTGTATAGTTGAAAGATACCTGCGAAAACAGAGTAACTTCCTGAAATGGTCCAAGATTTTACGTTAAATTCTATAATCAGATAAGAATGAAAGAAGGAGGTCAGGGGATGGAAGAAGGAATTTAAGAGAGATGATTAAGTGAAGCACTGTAAACAAAAGTATGGTGGATATGCAGATTAACATTCAGGTCCATTCCATAGATCTTCTTGATAATCAAGTCAAGTCATTCTTGATATTTAGTCATCCTCCATTTCCTTGTCCAGTGATGGAAGCATCCTTAAAAATGGAGATATGCTTAAAAAACATAAATCCACTTTATAAGATGGCATTTAAACTTGGTTTTAAAAATTCTCTGGGGCTGATTTTTTTTTAATTAATCAGTCTAAAATAATATTTTTGTCAAATGGGCATATTTTGGGTGTGCTGTTTTGTGAAACCCTTGAAAAGTCTGTGCCCTAAATTACCTGTGAATGCACATCTATGTAAGGATATCCTGATGTTTTTATTTATAATGAGTTATGAATAGTCCTCTCATACATTACTTGGTAGTAATTTTTATTTCAGTTTTCCANTTTTTTTTTAATTAATCAGTCTAAAATAATATTTTTGTCAAATGGGCATATTTTGGGTGTGCTGTTTTGTGAAACCCTTGAAAAGTCTGTGCCCTAAATTACCTGTGAATGCACATCTATGTAAGGATATCCTGATGTTTTTATTTATAATGAGTTATGAATAGTCCTCTCATACATTACTTGGTAGTAATTTTTATTTCAGTTTTCCAAAGCAGTTGTCTAAATACAAGAGGTGCCCTTCTTGATTCCTAAGGTGAGACTCTTGAGATTTGGAGAAAGGTGCCAAACTGTTTTCCAGAGTTGACTGTACATGCATTCCACCAGCATCCTGATTATGCCCTTGTTTGATTATTTACAATCTCTTTATCTTCTTTGGCCAGGTGTGTGTTTCAACCTTCACCAAATTTGGATACTATGGATACAGTTTGAATAATTGAAATTTTCTAAGAATCTGTCCATTTCTTCCATTTATCAATTTTATTGACATATAGTTGTTCATAATAGTCTATTATAATCCTTTGTATGTCTGCATTATCTGTTGTAACTGCTAACCCAGGTGCAAGTTCTGGGAGGTGGGTTCACCATGGAGTCTGTGGACATGTGACCCCTACAGAGGTTCAAGGAGGTAGGGTTCCCCTTGAGACTGTGGATGTGTGAGTCCAGGTACAGTACTTGGAGGTAGGGTCAACCTGGAGACTGTAGATGTGTGAGCCTAACTGTGGATTCTTGGAGGTGGGTCACCGGGAGTATGGACTTGTGAAGCCAGGTACAGGGTCTTGAGAGTGGGATTACCCTGGAGACTGAATACGTGATCACTGGTACAGGATGTTGGGAGGGGTGTCACCTTTGAGACTGTGCATGTGTGACCCCAGGTATAGGGCTTGGAGAAAGGCTTCACCATGGATACTGGATATGTGACCCCAGGTAAAGGGTGTGGAGTGTGGCATCACCCTTGAGACAGTGGAAGTGTGTCTGCAGGTACAGGGTCTGGGAGGCAGTAACTCTGGAGACTGTGGAAATTTGTCCTCAGATGGAGGCTCTGTGAGGTGTTGTCACCCCAGAAACTGAGGACGTGTGACTCCGGGTTCAGAGTCTGGGAGGGGTGTCACCCTGGAGACAGTGGACATGAGAGCATGGGTGCAGGATCTGGGTGGTGGGGTCACCTTGGATACTGTGGATGTGTGAACCCACAAAAGGGTCTTGAGTGTGGGGTCACCCTGGAGACTGTGTATGTGTGATCCCAGTTGCAGGGTGTAGGGGGCGAGATCACCATGAAGACGGTGGATGTGTGACTCCAGGTTCTGGTCTGGAGAATGCAGTCACCCTGGAAACTGTGGATATGTGACCCCAGTTTCAGAGTCTGGAAGGTTGTCACCCCGGAAAGTGTGGATGTGTGACCCCAGGTTCAAAGTTTGGGGAGAACTGTCACCCTGGAGACTGTGGATATTTGACCCCATGGACAAGAACGGGGTGGTCACCCTGGAGAATGTTGACATGTGAGCCCAGGTGCAGTGTGTGAAATGGAGTTCACACTGGAGAATGTGGATATGTGAATCCAGGTGCAGGGTAGGGGAAGACAGTCTTCCATGAGATTGTCGATGTGGAAACAAGTACATGGTCTTGCAGGGTGGGGTTACCCTGGAAACTGTGGACAACTCACCCCAGGTACATATTATGAGAGGTGGGGTCACACTGGAAACTGAGGACATGTGATTCCACTTACAGAGTCTGGGAAAGAGGTTACACTGGAGCCTGTGGACCTGTGATCACAGATTCAGTGCCTGGGATGTGACATCACACAAGAGACTGTGGACATTGGACCCCAGGTGCAGGGTCTGGGAGAGAGTAACACAGGAGACTGGATGTGTGACCCCAGGTACAGGATTTTGGAAGAGTCACTCTGGAGACTGTGGATATGTGACTGCAGGGGAGTGTCTGGAAGGGTCTCACCTTGGAGAAAGTGTATGTGGGAGCCCAGATCCAGGCTCTGGAAGTTAGTGTAACTCTGGCGACTGTGCCATTGTCACGCCAGGTATAGCATATGGGAAGGGTGGTCATCCTGGCCACCATAAACAGGTGACCCCAGGTACAGGGTCTGGGATATGGGGTCACCCTGGAAACAGAGGCCAAGTAAACTAAGGTACAAAGTTTGGTGAGGGGCGTTCACACTGGTTACTGTGGATGTGTAACCCCAACTTCAGGGTCTGGGAGGGGTGTCACCCTGGAATCTATGGATGTGTGACCCCAGGTGGAAGAAGGGAGTCATATTGGATACTGTGGCCACGTGACTCCAGGTGCAGCACCTGAGACATGGGGTCACACTGGAGACTGTGGATGGGTGAGACCAGGTACGTGAACACAGAGGGTTTACACCCTGGTGAATGTGGATGTGTGAACCTGCTTCAGGGTCTGTGAAGAGTGTCACTCTGGAGAATGTGGAAATCTGATCCCAGGGTTCCTCTAGAGTTGCAGTGGGGAACATGGGGTTCCTGTCGAGTTATATCAGAGGACTCAAAGCTCCCCTCTAGTTTCAGTGGGAGCTCAGTGTTCCTCTCCAATTGTGGCATGGAACTCAGGATTCCACTTGAGGCATGGTGAGGAACTTTTGTTCCTCTTGAGTTGATAAGCTACCCAGGGTTCTTCTTGACTTGTGGTGGGGCCTCCTCTCGAGTTTCCTTGGGGCAATTCATCTCTAGCAGAGATGTGCAGGGCGGCTCCTTTCTTGTCGCAATCTGCGTGTGGCTACTCACTAGTTTTGGCATGGGATTTCTCTAGTTGTGTTCAGGGTCACTCTTTAGTTGTGGGGTGTTTGATTCTCTCTAGTTGTGGTGATCAAGCTCCTCTCTGGTTGCAGTGTGAGGTTCGTCTCTATTAGCAGCAGAGGGTCTCCTCTCAATGTGTGATGTCTATTGGGTTCCTCTCGAGTTGCAGGGAAATGTCCTCTCTGGTTGGAATGTGTGGGGCTCCATGGGGAAGGTCCTCTATTTTTGGCGATAGGGGTTCCTCACTAATATTAGGGGGATTGCTTCTTTCTAGTTGTGAAGGATGCCTTACTTCAGGTAGCTCGTCTCTATTTGTGGAATAGAGGCTTCTCTCTATATGTGATGTCCTGGGGGAATCCACTCTAGTTTTTCTGGGCGAATCTGCTGCACTTTGATCCGGGAACCCCAGTATCATTATGACTAGAGGCCCCTTTTCTTGTTATTCCCTCAGGCTCTTGTCAAATTGCAGCAGGGAACTCTGTGTGCCACTTGTTACAGCAGGTGACTCAGGCTTCCTTTAGAGTTTTGGTGGAGACTCCTCTCGAGCTGCAGGGGGGGAAGATCCTCTCTAGTAGCTCTGTGCAGGCTACCTCTGTCTACCTGCATTGTGTGGGAGGCTACTCTCTAGTTGCGGCATGGGGTGCCACTCTAGTTGCAGTGGGGGTTCACTCTTTATTTGTGGTGGGTTGGCTCCTCTCTACTTGTCATTTGCAGACACCTCTCTAGTTGTGTTAGGGGGGCTCCTCTTTAGTTGTGGCAGTCGGGCTTCTCTTTAGTTATGGTAGAGTGCTCTCCTCAAACTGTGATGTGGATGGCTATTGTCTGGTTGTGATGTGAAAGGGAACTTTTTCTAGCTTTAATGTGTAGGAGGCTACTCTCTAGTTGTGACAATGGGAGGCCTCTTTAGTTGTAACATAGTGGGCTGCACTCTACTTGTGGAAGGAGGTTTCTGTCTTATTGTGATAGATGGGTATGCTCTCTAATGACAATGTTAAGGGGTAGGGGGTATCTTTAATTGTGGCAGTGGTATCTTCTCTAGCTGCAGTGTTGACCTCCTTTTTCTTTGTGATTCGTGTGGGAATCCTGCTCTAGTTGTGATATACATGGGTACTTTTTGCTAATTGTGATGAGTGGGGCACACTCATATCGAACTGTGGGAGGGGTGTCCACTCTAGTTGTGGCAGTGGTTCTCCACTCTAAATACGATGTAAGGGAGGGCGGGGCACCTCTCTAGTTTTGGCGGTGTGCTCCTCTAATTATGCCTGAGGGTGAACTCTCTAGTTATGGCCTGTATTCAACTCTCCAGTTTTGGCTGTTGGACTTCTCTCTAGTTGTGATGACTCGGGACGCTCCTCCCTAAGTGTGTTGTGCCTGGGGAAGTACTCTTCATCTGTGTAGTGGGAATTCCTGTCTTCTTTCATCAAGCTGTGCAGAGCTTTTCTACATGCAGTTTTGTGGCTCATCTCTACTTGTGGTTTGGTGGGCTACTCTCAAGTAGTGGTGTAAAGCCTCCTCTCTAGATTAGATGTGCGAGATTGCTCCTCTCTAGGAGCGGGGTGCAGGGCCTCTTTCTTCATGCAGTATCATGGTGGGCTCCTTTCTTGCTGCAGTGTGTGGGCTCCTCTCTAGATGTGGTGGGGGACGCCTCTTGAGTTTCATCGGGAGACTTGGTATTCCTGTCGAGGTGAGGCAGGGCCTCCACTCGAGTTTTAGTGGGTTAGCTCCCCTCTAGTAGCATTGTGCAGGGTGGCTTCTGTTTACTTGTGATGTGTAGGTGGTTAAACTCCCTGAGGCATGGGTCTCCCCTCTAGCTGGTGTGGGGGCCAACTCTTAGTTGTGTTGGTTCTGCTACTCTCTAGTTGTGGTGTGCAGTCTCCTCTCAAGTTGTGTTAGGGATCTCTTCTCTATTTATGATGTTCTGGGGACACCTCTAGAGCTGCAGTAGAATGTACCTCTCGAATTGGGAAGGGAGTTTCCTCTCTGGTAGCCATGTGCACAAGGACTCTTTACAGGTGCGATATTTGCGAGCCTACTCTCTAATTTTTGCAAGGCCCCTCCTATTTTGTTTTGG
Organism: Tragelaphus imberbis; assembly: GCA_006410775.1. NCBI lineage: Eukaryota > Metazoa > Chordata > Mammalia > Artiodactyla > Bovidae > Tragelaphus > Tragelaphus imberbis. Next base: position 57,777 of record SJYM01011560.1, on the reverse strand, counting down.
CATGGGAGACTCCTCTCTGGTTGTGAAAGGAGGCTTCTGTGCAATTGTGATGTGTGGGAATGCTCCTTTCAAGTGGCAATGTTCAAGGGGCTGCTCTCTATTTGTGACATGAGGTCTATTCTCTAGATGTGGCGAGGATGCTCCTCTCTTACAGTGGTAGGGGTGTGTACTCGACTTGCAGCCAGGGATTGTATCTATTGGCAGTGGAGCGGACCCTCTCTAGGTGCAATGTCCAGGGTTTCCTCTCCTATTGCGGTGGTGGGACACTCTCCAGTTGTGGCAGGTGAACTCTTCTCTCATTGTGGCCATGGGCTTCTCTTGAGCTGTGGTTTAGGGCTCCTCTTAAGTTCAGGAGGGGACTTGGGGCTCCTCTCTAGTTGGGGTGGTGATTCCTCCAAGGGTTCTATGGGGGAGTTTGTTCTCTCTACTTATGGCGTTGGTAGTTCCTCACTAGTTTTCACGGGTTTCCTCCAATCTAGTTGTGACTGGCTCATCTCAATTGCTTTCAGGGGCTTCCTCTATTCACAGCAGAGGGGCTTTTCCTGGGTACAATATGCTGAAGGGCTCCTATCTAATTTTGGCTGGGAAATACTCCCCAGTTTTGCTGGGGGGGGCCCTAGCTTTGTCCTTGGGGGCTCCTTCCTTGTGATGGCACAGGGCTCTTCTAGAAAGGCAGTCGGGTACTTGGGGTTCCTTTCAAGTTGGGACAGGTGACATGGGGTTCCTTTAGAGTTTTGGTGGTGCCTCCTTTTGAGCTGCTTGGGTCAGCTCCTCTCTAGTAGCAATTAGCAGGCTGCCTCCTGTCTACTTGTGATGTGCTGTAGGCTACTATAATAGTTACAGCATGGGACTGCACTCTAGTTGTATTGGGGTCAACTGACGTTTTTGTTTCCACTCCTCTCTAGTTGTGGTTTGGACTCCTCTCTAGCTGTGGTTTACAGACTACTCTCTAGTTGTGGCAGGGTAGGACTCCTCTCTAGTTGTTTTATGAATCTACCTCTTTTGTTGTTCTATAGTTCTCTCAAATTGTGGCAGTGGTGGCTCCTCTTAGGAATCCTCTCGAGTTATCTCAGTGCTTGGGGCTCATCTCAATTTGCGATGGGGAACTTGGTGTTCCTCCCGAGTCACAGCAGGGGAGTCGGACCTCTTCTCCAGTTGAGGTGGGTAGCTCAGGGTTCCTCTTTGGTTTCAGCAGGAAACTCAAGATTTATCTTGAGTTATGATGGGAAAACTCAGGTTTCATCTCGAGTTACAACAGGGGAGTCAGGTCTCCTCTCGCGTTGAGGTGACGAACTTGGGTTTCCTCTCGAGATACAGCAGGGGAGTCAGGCCTCCTCTCAAGTTGTGATGGGGAACGCAGGGTTCCTCTCTAGTTGCCATAGAGGCCTTGGGTTTCCAATCGAGTTGTAGCTGGTAACACTGGGTAGCTCTCAAGTTGCAGCATGAATCTTGGGGTTCCTTGAGAGTTACAGTAGGGTACTCAGAGCTCCTCTTGAGTTGTTACAAGAACTCAGGATTCCTCTTGATTTGCAGTGCAGGACTCTTGGTTCCACTTGAGCCATGGCAGGGAACACAGATTTCTTCTCAATTTGGGGGGCTACACATGGTTCCTCTCATGATGTGCTGGGACCTCCTCTCGTGATGTCTTGGGCAAACTGGTCTCTAGTATGGATGTGTAGGTTGACTTCTCTCTTGTTACAATGTGTGGGTGACTCCTCACTAGTTTTGGCATCGAACTTCTCTCTAGATAGGTTTGGGGTCAACTCTATATCTGTGATGGGTTCAATTCTCTCTAGTTGTGGTCTGCAAGTTCCTGTCCAGTTGTGTTGTGAGGGTCGCCTCTATTAGCATCAGAAGTGTTCCTCTCTATGTGTGATACCCAGCAGGCTCCTATCAAGTTGTAGTGGAGGGCACCTCTCGAGTTGTGAGGCTGTGTCCTTTTTGGTTGGGGTGTGGGTGGTTCTATGGGAAGAGTCCTTTCTACTTTTGGCAATAGATGTTTCTTATATTCGTGGGCTTTCTTCTCTCTAGTTGTGAGTGATTCCATTCAATTTAATTCAGGGAGCTTATTTCTATTTCCTTCAGAGGGTCTTCTCTCTGGATGTGATGTCCTCGGGAATTCCACTCTGTTTCTGCCTAGGAAATCCACTACAGGTTTGCCAGGGGACCTCCTCTGTCGTTTGGCCAGGTTATGCTTTCTTGTTACAGAATACTGTTCCTGTCAGATTGCAGTGGGTAACTCTGCATTTCTCTTGAGTTTCAGGAATGAACTCGGGGTTCCTTTAATTTGTGGTGGAGCCTCCTCTTGGCTTGCACTAGGGGAGATATTCTAGAAGTGATGTGCAGCCTGGTTCCTGTCTTGTTGCAATTTGCGGGATTCTACTCTCTAGCTGCGGCATGGGGGTCCTCTCCAGTTGCAGTGGGGATCCACTCTATTTGTGGTGGGTCAGCTCCTCTCTAGTTGTGGTTTGCAGACTCCTCTCCAGGTTTGGGAGGGGGGTTTCTCCTCTTTAGTTGTTGCAGGGGGAGTCCTCCTTAGTTGTGTAGTTGGGCTCCTCTCTAGTTGTAGTAAGGTGTTCTTCTCAAATTTGGATTGGTGTCACTCCTCTTTGCTTGTGATGTGAAGGGCCATTTTTTTCTAGTTTCACTGTGTAGGGGGCTACTCTATAGTTGTGGTACTGGGTGTTTTCTTTAGTTGTGGCATGGTAGGGTCCTTTCTACTCGTGACAAAAGGGTTCTGTCTAATTTTGATGTGTGGGTAAGCCCTTATCTAATGGCGATGTTTAGTGGGGCTTATCTCTAGTTGTGACACGATTCTCCTCTTTAGTTGCAATGTTGGCCTATTTTTTCATTTTGAACCACGTAGGAGTTCCACTCTAGGTTTGATGTGCATGGGAACTTTTCTCTAATTGTAATATGTTGGGCAAGTTCCTATCTATCTGTGCAAGGGATATTCCCTCTAGTTACGACAGTGGTGCTCCACACTTAAAACACTCCACAGTGGTGCATTTTAAGGCGGGGTGGCACCTCTGTAGATTAGGCGATATGCTCCTTATGCCTGAATGTCAGCTATCTAGTTGTGGCATGTATTCAAATCTCTAGTCTTATCAATTGGGCTTCACTCTAGTGGTTATGTCCTGCAGTGCTCTTCCCTAGTTGTACTCTTCCTGGGGTTTTCCTCTCTTACTGTGGAGTGGGAATTCCTATCTTGCTGCATTATGCTGTGCTGCTCCTCTCTAGGTGCAGTTTGCTGGCTCATCTCTATTTGTGGTTTGAGTGGCTACTCTCTGGTATTGAAATGTATCCTCCTCTCTAGATGTGGTGTGCAAGACTGCTTCTCTCTAGGGGCGGGTGTGGGGCCCCCTTTCTACGTGCAGTGTCCGATTTGGCTCCTCTCTTGTTGCAGTGTGTGGGCTCCTCCCACGTTGTGGTGGGGGACTCCAATCGAGTTACGCTGGGACATTTGTTGTACCTCTCAAGTTGAGGTAGGGCCTCCATTCGAGTTTTCTTCTTTGGGGAGGAGGGGTGGCTCCTCTCTAGTAGCATTGTGCAGCGTTGCTTCTGTTTGATTTCGATGTATGAGTGGCAAAACTACCTGTGGCATGGAGCTCCTCTCTAGTTGGTGTGGGGGGTCAACACTTAGTTGTGTTGGGTGTGCTTCTCTCTGGTTGTGGTGTTCAGGCTCCACTTGAGTTGTATTAAGGGAGGTCTTCCCTAGTTGTAGTGTTTGTGGGGGCACGTCTAGAGTTGTGGTGGAGTCTTCCTCTTGAATTGTTATGGGTATTTGCTCTTTGGGAGTGATGTGCGCAGGCACTCTTTCCAGGTGCAATATCTGCAAGCCTACTCTCTAATTTTGGCATGTCCCCTCCTCTTTAGTGGTGGTGTCTGTGCCTCCTCCCTTGTTTTGGCAGGAGAACTCTGTCTAATTGCATTATGCTGGTTTGCTCCTCTCAAGTGTTGATGTTCATGGAGCTGCTCTCTATTTGTAGCATGTGGTCTACTTGCTAGTTTTGACTAGTTTTATCCTCTCTGACATTTGTAGGGGCATCTCCTCGACTTGCAGGAGCAGGTTCGTCTCTTTTTTCGGTGGAAGTGACCCTCTATAGGTGCAATGTCAGAGGTCTACATTTTAGCTGTGGTAAGGGTCGTACTCTCCAGTTTTGGTTGGTGGGCTCCTCTCTCGTTGTGGCCATTGGCTTCTCTCTCATTGTGGCATAGGACTCCTCTCAAATTCTGAAGGGGTTTTGGGGCTCCTCTCTTGTTGCAGAGTACCACATCTCGGGGCTATCTGTGGGGTGGGTGTTCACTCTACTTGTTGTTTCGGGGCTCCTTACTGTTTTTCATGGGGTTGTGACTCCACTCTAGTTGGGACAGGCTTCTCTTGAGTTACTTCAGTGTCTTCATCACTGTTTGCATCACAGGGGATCCTCTCTAGGTGCAATGTGCCAGAGGGCTCCTCTCTAGTTTTGGCAGGGTATTTTTCTCCAGTTTCAGTGGGATGTCCTAGTTTCATAGGTGGGGGCTCCTTCCTTGTGATGGCACTGGACTTTAGTCGAGTTGTGGTGAAGGACTTGTTGTTTCTCTAAAGTTGTGACAGGTGATTCGGGGTTCCTTTAGAGTTGTGAAGGTGCGTACTCTTGAGCTGTGTGGGGTACCTCATCTCTAGTAGCACTTAGCAGGCTGGTTCCTGTCTAGTTGTGATGTGTGGTATGCTACTGTATAGTTATGGCATAGGATTCCATTCTGGTTTCAGTGGGGGTCCACTGACAGTTTTGTTTCTGTTCCCCTCTAATTGTGGTTTGCCTATTTGTCTACAGTTGTGGTGGGGTTGGAGGCTCTTCTTTAGTTGTCGTATGGGTACGCCTTTCTGCATATTGTAACATACACCTCTTGGACTGTGGTGAGCGTGCTTCTTCTCTGGTTGTGATGTAAATGGGCACTTTTTCCAGTTGTGGGTTGAAGGAATATACTCTCTAATTGTAGCAAGGTACATCATCTTTTCTTGTGGTGTGTTGACCTCTTCTCTACTCATAGCAGGGAGGGTATGTTAGCTGTGATGTGTTGGTGTGCTTCTCTCTAGTGTCAATAATCAGCGGGGCTACTGTCTAGTTCCCGTGTGGTTCTCTCCTCTAGTTGTGGTGTGGGGCTCCTCTTTTCTTATGATCTGAGGGAAAGGTCCTTTCTAATTGTGTCGGCCTTTTCTCTAGTTGTGTTGTGTAGGCTCCTCTCTTGTGGTGGAGGGGTTCTGCTTTATAGTTGTGACAGGAGGCTCGGAGCGAGCTTCAGGGTGCACAAGGCTCTCAACTTGTGGCTGGGGCTCCTCTCCAGTTGTTGCATAATTCACCTCTAGAGTTGCTGCAGGAGGCCCCTCTCGAGATTTGGTGGGTGGCTCATCTGAAATTGGAGATAGAAATGGAAACCAACTCCAGTATTCATGCCTGGAAAATCCCATGGATGGAGGGGCTTGGTCAGCTACAGTCCATAGGGTTGCCAAAAGTCAGACACTACTGAGCAAATTCACTTTAATTTTTTGTCATAGGCCCCCAGTGGCTAAGATGATAAAGAATCTGCCTGGGATGCAAGAGACCTGGGTTTCATCCCTGGTTCAGGAAAATCCTCTGGAGAAGGGCATGACAACCCACCCTGGCATTCTTGCCTGTAAAATCCCATGGAAAGAAAAGTCTGGCTAGCTACACAGTCCATGTGGTCACAAAGAGTCAGAAATGACTGAGTAGCTAACACACAATCATCTGTAATTATGGTGGATGACTCCTTTCTAGCTGTATCATGGCACCTTCCTTCTAGTGGTGTTTTGCTGATGAGTTCCACTTGAGTTTCAGGGGGAAGCTCTTCTCCCGGTGTGATGGTGGACTCATCTATGGCTTTAATATGAGGGCCTCTTTCTAGCTATAGTGTGCAAGGTCCTCTGTAGTTGTAGTGAGGTGCTGTTCTTTCGTTGTGATGTCTGTGGGGATTCCTCTCTCATTGCAATGTGCAGAGGGTCTCCTCACTAGTTGTGTTGTGATGCTTGTCTCTCTTTGCAGTGAATGGATACCTCTCTAGATGTGATGTCTGGAGGACTCCTCTTCCGTTGTGGACAATGTTTTCTCTCAAGTTGGGTCGAAGTTCTCCTCTACAATTTTCCCAGGGTACTCGGAACTCCCCTTGATATGTGGTTGTACCTCCTCTAACATTTGTCATGTGGAGAGCTACCTGGCATGGGGTCTTCTCTAATTTTGCACTATGGGTTCCTCACTCATTTTGGTGGGGTTGACTGCCTCTAGTTGTGACAGATGATCAACTTTCTAGTTGTGGTGAGGGAGCTCCTCTCCAGTTGCGTTTGTGGGAGACTTTTCCTCAATAGTGTTGGTTTTTCTGGGGATCTTCTCCAGGTGAAGAATGCAGACTCGTTTGGAGTTTCTGCAGGAGACATAGCTATTGTTGTTAAGGTGAGCACTACTCTAAGTTTAATTTCAGGTGCTCCTGGATAGTTGTGGGGGACTTGTCTCTAGTTGTGTTGTGTTGTGTTATCTCTATTGGTGGCAGAGTGCAACTATCTTATTGTGACAAAGGACTCCAAGATAGTTGTGTTGTTCATGGGGGTCTCTAGTTGTAGTGGGGTCATCTCTCTCTTTGTGGCCATGGGCTCCTCCTTATTTGTCTCAGGAGACACATATAATGTTGCTGTGGAGACTCGAGGCTCCTCTAAAAGGAGGCAGAGGATCCTGTCAAGATGAAGTAGGGGGCTCCTCTGGAATTCCTTTGTTGAGCTCCTCTCTAACTGTGGCTGGGGACTCCACTTTACCTGTGGCATGGGGGTTTCTTTCAAGTTGTGATGTGTTGGTGAGCTCCTCTCGAATATCAAAGGGGGTTCTTCTGTAGTTGTTGTGGGTGATTAACTCTAGCTGCACTGTGACTGCTCCTTTCTTCTGTGGTGTGCTGGTGGGCTACTCTCTAGATGTGATGTACAGGCTTCTTTCTAGTTATGGTGAGGGTCTCTTTAGTTGCAATATCTGAAGGGAGTCCTCCCTCACTGCAATTTGAAAAGGATTCCTTTCTTGTGGTGGGGAAGTTCATCAATATTTGCCACAGTGTGACTCCACTCTAGGTATGATGTGTGGGGACATGGTCTCCCATTGTGTCCAGTGGCTTTTATCAAGCAGCAGTGGAATTCTTTTCTTGAGTTGTGTCAGTTTACTCAGAGCTTCCCCAGAGTTGCAGTATTCCTTCCTCTTGGGTTGTGATAGGGGACTCTTCAGGTGGCTCTGCTCTTCTTTTGACACAAGGTGTTCCTCACAAATTTTAGCATGGTTACTCCTCTCTACTTCTGAGGGCCTCCTCTCGATTTACTTCAGGGTCTCTCCTTTATTTGCAGCAGAAGGGACGTGGGTGATTCTCTACGTGTGATGTCTTTGTAAACTCCTCTCTACTCGTGGGAGAAACCTCTCCAGTTTTGGTGGAGATATCCTCTATCATTGTGACCAGTGACTCCTCTCCTGTTGTAGCAAAGAACTCTGTGATACCTCTCTAGTTTCCTTGACAGTGGAGTTTCTCAATTATTGCAGTATGCAGGGGAATCTATACATAATGCGGTGTACAGACTCCTCTCTCATTTTGCCATGTGGGCAAGGCTAGCTGTGGCCAGGGGCTGTCTCTAGTTGCCCTATTCTAGGGGTTTTTCTCTACTTGTGGTGTGGTGGCTCTTTCACGTTGTTGCAGTCATCACACTAGTTGCTGTGAGCAAGGTACTACTCTCTAGTTGAGGTGGGATAATACAATCTAGTTTGACCCAGAAGCCTCCTCTCTAGTTGCAGTGGAGGTCAACACTCTATTTGTGGTGGGTGGTCTAGTCGCTAGTTGTGGTGGGGTTCCCCGCTCTAGTTGCAATGGGCACGGGTTTTCCTTAAGAGTTGCTATGTGTCGTGGGGCTCTTCTCCAATTCTGATATATGGGCACCTCTCTGGTGTGGTGAGCTGCAGTTCTCTAATTGTGCCTTGAGTGGTTCTTCTTTCTTGTGATGTGTGTCTGGGTTCTTCTTCTGGTGGTGTGGTGCTACTCTCTAGTCATGCTGAGGTCTTATCTTGATTTGCAATGGGAGCTCCTCTTAATTTGAGGCAGTGGATTCAGAACCCCTCTTGAGTGCTGGTGGTGGCACCTCTCAAGTTGCACCACGGGATTTGGGGGCCTTTCGAGTTGTGTTGGGAAACTAAGGGTTCCCCTGGAGTTGCAGCAGTAGGCCCCAGTCACCTGTCGAGTTGTGGCACGTACTTGGTTTTCCTCTGGATTACAGTGCACAACTCATATTTCCTCTCAATTTTCCATGAAATGCTCCTCTTGGTTTGAGACAATGGACTCAGAGCTTCTCTCGTGTTGTGATGATGCTTCCTCTTGAGTTGTGGTGTGTTGTCTCCATGGAGGGGGGAGTCCTGTCTACTTTTGTCACCGGGGTCTCCTTATTAGTTTATTGTGGGATTGATACTCTCTAGTTTTGAGTGGCTTCTCTTGAGTTACTTCATCGGCTCATCTCTATTTGCTACAGAGTATCCTCTATAAGTTGGGATGTCCCAGGGGCTGCTCTCTAGTTGTGGTGAGGGCATCCTCTCCAGCTCTGGTGTTGGAGTGCGTCTGACTTTGTTGCTGGGAGCTCCCCTCGTGATACAGTATAGGGCTCCTCTTGTATTGAGGCAGATTCTTTCAGTTCCTCTTGAGTTGTAGTTGTGGTCTTGGGAATCCTCTCAAGTTGCATTGGGCTCTAGGATCTAGTCTCAGTTTGTGATGGGTAATTCAAGATTCTTCTCGAGTAGCAGGAAGGGAGTTGGTCCTCCTCTCGAGTTGAGGTAGAGAACTCAGGGTTCTTCTCGAGTTGCAACAGGGGACTATGGCCCACTAGAAATGCAGCTGAAAACTCGGAGTTCCTCTCCAGTTGCAGCATAAAATTCGAGCTTTCTATTAAGTTGTAACAGTGTACCTGGGGCTCCACTTAACTTGTTGCTGGAAAGTCGGGGTACGTTTTTATTTGCAGTGGGGGACTCAAATCTATTCCCGTGTTTCAGTGGGATCTCAGGATTCCTCTCGTGTTTCAGCGTGAGAATCAGTGTTCCACTCAAGCTGTGGCAGGTAATTCAGGGTTCTTCTCCATTTGGGGTGTACTCAGTGTTCATCTCATGTTGCACTGGGGCCTCCTCTCAAGTTGTATTGCTGTGACCTTCTCTAACAGAGATGTTCAAGAGGGCTGTGCAAATGTGCGGATGGCTACTCACTTGTTTGGCATGAGGTTTTTTCTCTAGTTTGTGTCAGATTCAATTCTGTAGCTGTGGTGGCTTTGATTCTCTCTAGTTGTGGTGTGCAAGCACCTCTTTAGTTGTGGTTGGGGACTCCTCTCTATCTGTGGCATGGGTATTTCTTTCTAGTTGTGGTGTGCTGTGGGCTCCTCTGTAGGTGTGATGGGGGATTATCTCTAGCAGTTGTGTGGCTTCTCCTTTCTAGTTGTGGTGTGTTTATGGGCTAACCTCTAGTTGTGGTATGTGTGCTCTTTTCTGGTCATGGTGAGGGGGTCATTTGCTGCAATACTTGTGGGAAGTCCTCTCTCATTGTAATGTCCAGGGGCCTCCTTTCTGGTTGTGGTGGAGGGGCTCATCCATATTTGCTGAAGAGTGGCTCCTCTCTTTTTATGATGTCTATGGACATCCTCTCACATTGTGTCCGATGGCGTCTCTCAAGTAGCTCAGTGTTCTTTTCTTGAGTTGTGGCAGCATATCCAGGGCTCATCTCGAGTTTCAGAAGTCCCACCTCTTAGGTTTTGATGGGGTCTCTGCAAAGTGATTCTGCTCTTGTTTTGATACAAGTATTCCTCAAAAGTTTTAGAATTGTTACTCCTCTCTACTTGTGAGGAACTCCTCTTGGGTTACTTCAGGGGGTTATCTCTATCTGGGATGCTTTGGTGGACTTTTCTATACTTCTGGAGGGAGAAACCTCTCCAGTTTTGGTGGAGGGCTCCTCTATCATTGTGACCAGCATCATGCCTCATGTTTCAGGGAAGGACTTGGCAGTACCTTTCTAGTTGCATTGGGCAGTGGTGTTTCTTAATCATTGTGGTATGCAAGAGACTCTTTACATAAGCAGTGTGTAGGCTTCTCTCATTGTGGCTTGTGGTAAACACACTAGCTGTGGCCAGGAGCTCTAGTTGCACTGTATTAGGGATTTCTCTCCAGATGTGGTGTGCTGCTCCTTTGAGTTGTTGCAATCATTAATCTAGTTGCTGTGGGCAAGGTGCTACTCTCTAGTTGAGGTGGGATATCCAATTAAATTTACCCAGAAGACTCCTCTCTAATTCCCGTGTGGATCAACTCTCTAGTTGTGGTTCTTGGTTAAGTCTCATCTTGTGGTCGGACTCTCCTCTCTAGTTGCATTGGGCAGGGCCTTTCCTGAATAGCTGCAATGTTACTTGGGTCTCTTCTCCAGATGTGATGTATGAGAGCTAATCTAATTATGGTGAGCTGCACTTCTCTAATTGTGTTATCAGTGCTCCTCTCTTGTAATGATGTGTGCCTGGACTCCCCTCTAGTTGCATTGAGATCTTAGCTCAATTTGCTGTGAGAGTTATGACGGGGAACTCAGGGAGCCTCTCATGGTGCCCCTGGGAAGTCCAATCTCCATTCTAGTTGCGAGGGGGAGCTGGGGTTTGCTCTCGTGTCACTGCAGCACAAATTGACCCCATCTAGGCTTTTGTGCAGAAATTCCATGTTCCTCTCCAGTGGTGATATGGATCTCGGGATTGCTTTCAAAGTTCACCCTGGGAGTCAGACCTCGTCTTGAGTTGAAGTAAAGAACTCCACTCTCCTCTCCAGCAGCAACAGGTATTTCTTGGATGCCATTGAGTGGCGTAAAGGGAGTCAAGCCCTCTGTGAAGTTTGGAGAAGGGATACGGTATTGCGCTGTAGGCCCTGCAGGAAAAGAAGGGACTCATCTTGCGATGACGCGGGAATGTCGTGTTGTTTCTCGAGTTCCGGCACAAGGACGGGGGTTTCCCTCCAGTTAGGACGAGCAACTCAGGGAGCCTCTCGTGTGGCCCCAGGGATGTCCAGTCTCCATTCGAGTTGAGAGGGAGAGCGCGGCATTGCTCTTGAGTCAGGGCAGGGGAATCAGGCGTCAAGACGCCTTGAAGGGGGAATCTCGAGGTCTTTCTCGAGTTGCGGCAGGAAAGCCTGGGTTCCCTCGACTTGTGACGGTGACCTCAGGGAGTTTCCCATGGTGCCAATGTGATGTCAGTAATACTGTGGAGTTGGGAGGGACCACTCTAGACTCCACTGAGGTCGGTGTAATGGAAGAGGGCCTCTTCTCAGGTTGAGGCCAGAACCCCAGGGTTCCTCTCCTCTTCCGACATAGGTCTCAGGTTGTGTATGCCGTTTCAAACAGGGAGTCAGGACTCGACTTCTGTGGAGGCATGGAACTCTGCTTTCCTCTCGAGTTGTCAAAGATGTTAAAGGCCTCCATGTGAGTTGAACTTGGAATCTGGCCCTCTTTTCCAATTAGCAACTGGGGAATCAGAACTCCCTTCTTGTTGTGAGTGGATTCTTGGCTGACATTCGAATCTGTGCAAGGGAATCCGGCCTTATCTCGAGTGGATGGGGAAATACGTGACTTTCGAACTGTGAGAAGTCCCCCGTGTTCCCCTCCAGTGTCAAGAGGATACAAGCCTCCTCTCGAGGTGCGACAGGGTTGTCGGTATTCCTTTCCAGGAGAAGCAGGGCAATCGACCGTCATCTCGACTTAAGGAGAGGAAAATAGGGTTCTTCTTTATTGTGGCTGAAGACTCAGCATTCCTCTCGGTGCGCCGGGTATCTGGGAAAACTTCTGGAGTTTCATAAAGCGTTCCAAATAACCTTTTGAGTTCAAAGAGGGAAGGTGGTCTTTCTTTGGAAACGCTGCAGCATAAAAGGGCCTCCTCAAGCATGCAGGAGGGAATTTCGTGGTTTGCGTGGAGTTGTGGCAGGAAGCTTAGGGTTTCTCTCTAGTTGATGTCCACCTGGGGGATCCGCTCGTGTCTCCCCAAGAAGTCAGATTTCATTTGGGTTTGTTCGGGGCACTTCGGGATTCCTCATGCATCGCTGCAGGGATGAATACGGCCTCATCTCAAGTTCAGGCAGGAACTTCAGAGATCCTTTGCAGTTCTGACATCGATCTTGGGGTCTGTATGGAGTTAGACCAGGGGAGTCCAGCCTCGTCTTGTGTTGAGGCAGGGAACTCCGCTTGCCTCTCGAATTGTTCTTGGGGCATCAGGCCACTTGTCGAGTTGTATTTGGAACCTGCGGGTTTTTCCGGAGGATGCAACTGGGGTGTCAGTGCCCCTTCGAGTTGTGGCTTTATCCTTGGGATTACATTCAAAGAGGTGCCCAGGCATCGGGAGTTACCTTGAGTGGACTAGGAAATCGATGTCTTTCGGAATGTGGCAGGACCCACGAGGCTTCCTCTTGGGTTTCAACTTGAGAATGGCCTGCTCCTGAGGTGCAACAGTAAGTCTGGGATCCCTTTCCAGACAAAGCAGGAGAATCGACCCTCATGTCGAGATAAAGAGGGGAGGAGGGGCTTATATTAATTTGTGCTGGGAAACTCGGTGTTTCTCTTGAGTGAGACCGGTATCTGGGGGAACTTATTGAGTTGCATCAAGGATGTCAAGTACTGTTTCGACTTTAAAGAGGGATTGTGGAATTTCCCTCGAGAGGCTGTAGTGGAAAAGGGCCTCATCTGGTGATAATGGGGGAACCTCCTGGTTTGTCTCCACTTCCGGTGGTATTCTTGAGTTATGACGGGGAACTCAGGGAACCTCTAGTGGTGCCTCAGGGAAGACCAATCTCCATGCGAGTTTTGAGGGGGAGCTGGGGATTGCACTCGTGTCACTGCAAGACAAATAGACTTCTTCAAGGCTTGTGTCCAGAAATTTCATGTTCTTCTAAGGTGGTGACAGGGATCTCGGGGTTGCTTTCAAGGTTCACCTCAGGAGTCAGGCCTCATCTCAAGTAGAAGCAAAAACTCTGCTCTCCTCTAGAGTTACGACAGGTATCTCTTGGAGCCCATTGAGTGGCCTAAAGTGATTCAAACCTTATGTGGAGTTTAGAGACAGGACTCGGAATTGCTCCCTAGGTCCTGCAGGAAATGAAGGGCCTCATCTCGCAATGACGGAGGAATCTCGTGGTTTTTCTTGAGCTGCAGCGTGACGTGTGGGGTTTCCATCGAGTAATGATGGATAATTCAAGGAGACTCTTTTGTGGCACCATGGAAGTCCCTTCTCCACTTGAATTGCGAGGGGAGCACGGCATGGCTCTCGAGTCATGGCAGGGAAATCAGGACTCAAGAAGCGTTGAAGGGGAAAATTCAGGTCTTTCTCGAGTTGCGACAGGAAAGCCTGGGTTCCCTCGACTTGTGACGGTGACTTCAGGGAGCTTCTCATGCTGCCTCCGGGAAGTCAGGTGACAGGAATACTGTGAAGTTGGGAGGGGCCTCTCAAAACTCCACTGTGGTCAGTGCAATGGAAGAGGGCCTCATCTCGAGTGGAAGAGGTAACCCCAGGGTCCATCACCTGTTCTCACGTGGGTCTCGGGTTGTGTATGCCATTTCAAACATGGAATCAGGTCTCAACTTGTGTGGAGGCATGAAATTCTGCTTTCCTCTCGAGTTGTCAAAGGGGTTTCAGGCCTCCAGGTGACTTAAATTTGGGACCTGGGACTCTTTTTCAGTTAGAAACTGGGGCATCAGAAATCCCTTCATGATGTGGGCTGTTTCTCAGCCGACATCCGAATTTGTGCAAGGGAATCAGGCCTGATCTAGAGTGGATGTGGAAGTATGTGGCTTTCGAATTGTGACAAACCCCCAGGTTCCCCTCCAGTTTCAAGTAGATACCAGTCTCCTCTCGAGGTGTGAAGGGGACTTCGTCATTTCCTTCCAGGTGAAGCAGGGCAATCCATACTCATCTCGACTTGAGGACGGGAAAACGAGGCTCTTTTTCACCTGTGGATGGAAACTCAGCTTCCTCTCGAGTGTGGACAAGTATCTTGTGAAACTTCTGAAGTTTCATAAAGCATGTCTAGTACACTTTCGATTTCCAAGAGGGAACGTGGGCTTTCTTTGGAAATGCTCCTGTAGAGAAGGGCCACCTCAAGCATGCAGGGGAGAATTTCGTGGGTTTTGTGAAGTTGTGGCGGGAAGCTTATGTTTCCTCTCAAGTTGTCTGTCGAATTGGGGGACCCGCTCATGTCTCCTCAGGGAAGTCTGATCTCCTTTGGTGTTGCGAGGGGCACATTGGGATTCCTCACACATCACAGCAGGGATGAATAGGGCCTCATCTCAAGTTGAGCTGGGAACCTGAGGGTTCCTCTCCTGTTCTAACATTGATCATGGGGTCTCTGTGGAGTTGGAACAGGCGAGTTAGGCCTGGTCTTGTGTTGAGGCACGGAACTTCGCTTGCCTCTCGAGTTGTTCATGGTGTAGCAGGCCATGTGTCGAATTGTATTTCAAACGTGATGCTTTTCTGCAGAATGCAATGTGGGTGTCAGTGCCCATTCGTGTTGTGACTTCATCCTTGGGGTTACATTCGGAGAGGTGCCTGGGCATTGGGACTTACCTTGATTCAACGGGGAAATTGGTGTCTTTCAGAATGTGGCACAACCCATCAGGCTTCCTCTCCAGTTTCAATGTGAGACCGGCCTCCTCCTGAGGTCCGACGTAAAGGTCGGGATCCCTTTCCAGACAACACGGGGGAATCGAGCCTCATGTCAAGATCAGCAGGGGAGAAGGGACTAAGATTAAGTTGTGTGAGGAAACTCGGTATTACTCTTGAGTGAGATGGGTATGTCAGGGAACTTTTTGAGTTGCATCAAGTGTGTCAAGTACTGTTTCGAATTTCAAAAGGGAACATGGGATTTCTCTTAAGACGCTGCAGTGGGAAAAGTCCTCTTCTCACGATGACGGGGTAACCTTGTGTTTTTTCTCGAATTCCGACAGGATTCTCGAGTTATGACGGTGAAATCAGGGAGCTTCTGGTGTTACTGCATTGGAATCCAATCTTCATTCGAGTTGCGAGGGGGAGCTGTGGTTTGCTCTCGAGTCACTGCAGGACAAATAGTCCTCATCTAGGCTTCTGTCGAGAAATTCCATGTTCCCCTCCAGTGGTGACAGGGA
The DNA here is from genome assembly GCA_006410775.1 of Tragelaphus imberbis. Taxonomy (NCBI): domain Eukaryota; kingdom Metazoa; phylum Chordata; class Mammalia; order Artiodactyla; family Bovidae; genus Tragelaphus; species Tragelaphus imberbis. Next base: position 42,603 of record SJYM01011560.1, on the reverse strand, counting down.
TCACAAGGTTGCATTCATGGTTTACCCGTGGAGTCAGGCCTCATCTCAAGTTGAAGCAAAGAACTCCACTCTCCTCTCGAGATGCAATGGGTATCTCTTGGAGCCCATTTAGTTGCCTCAAGGGAATCAAGCCTCCCGTGGATTTTTTTTTCCTTTTTTTAAACTTTATTTTTTTTACTGTGCAATATTGTATTGATTTTGCCATAGATGAACATGAATCCCCCACAGGAATTAACATGTTCCCCATCCTGAACACTCCTCCTTGCCCCCTCCTCATACCATCACTCGTGGTCGTCCCAGTGCACCATCCCCAAGCATCCAGTATCATGCATTGAACCTGGACTGGCAACTTATTTCTTATGTGATATTATACATGTATCAGTTCCATTCTCCCAAATCATCCCACCCTCTCTCTTGCCCACAGAGTCCAAAAGACTGTTGGGTACATCAGTGTCTCTTTTGCTGTCTCGTATACAGGGTAATTGTTATCATGATTCTATATTCCATATATATGTGTTAGTATACTGTATAGGTGTTTTTCTTTCTGGCTTATTTAACTCTGTATAATAGGCTCCAGTTTCATCCACCTCATTAGAACTAGTTCAAATATAATTTTTTTAACGATTGAGTAATACTCCATTGTGTATATGTAGTATAGCTTTCTTATCCATTCATCTCCTGATGGAAATCTAGGTTGCTTCCATGCCCTGGCTATTATAAACCTTGATGCGATGAACATTGGGGTACACGTGTCTCAATTCTGGTTTCCTCAGTGTGTATGCCCCATAGTGGGATTGCTGGATCATAAGGCTGTTCTATTTCCAAATTTTTAAGTAATCTCCACACTGTTCTCCATAGTGACTGTATTAGTTTGCATTCCCAGCAACAGGTTATCATGTTTCCCTTTTCTCCATACCCTTTCCAGCATTTATTACTTGTAGACTTTTGGATGGATTCTGACTTGCATGAAATGGTACCTCATTGTTGTTTTGATTTGCGTTTCTCTGATAATGAGTAATGTTGAGCATCTTTTCATGTGTTTGTTAGCCATCTGAGTGTCTTCTTTGGAGAAATGTCTATTTAGTTCTTTGGCCCATTTTTTGATTGGGTCATTGATTTTTCTGGAATTGAGCTGTAGGTGTTGCTTGTATATTTTTGAGATTAGTTGTTTGTAAGTTGCTTCATTTGCTATTATTTCCTCCCATTCTGAAGGCTGTCTTTTCACCTTGCTTACAGTTTCCTTTGTTGTCCAGAAGCTTTTCAGTTTAATTAGGTCCCATTTGTTTATTTTTGCTCTTTTTTTCCAATATTCTGGAAGGTGGGTCATGAGGATCCTGCTGTGTTATATGTTGGAGCGTGTTTTGCCTATGGTCTCCTCCAGGAGTTGTATAGTTTCTCGTCTTATGTTTAGATCTTTAATCGATTTTGAGTTTATTTTTGTATATGATGTTAGAAAGTGTTCTAATTTCATTCTTTTGCAAGTGGTTGTCCAGTTATCCCAACACCACTTGTTAAAGAGATTGTCTTTAATCCTTTGTATGTTCTTGCCTCCTTTGTCAAAGATAATGTGTCCATATGTGCATTGATTTATCTCTGGGCTTTCTATTTTGTTCCTTTGATCTATATTTCTGTCTTTGAGCCAGTACCATACTATCTTGATGACTGTGGCTTTGTAGTAGATCCTGATTTTAGGCAGGTTGAATCCTCCAGTTCCATTTTTCTTTCTCAAGATTGCTTTGGCTATTCCAGGTTTTTTTGTATTTCCATATAAACTGTGAAATCATTTTTTGTAGCTCTGTGAAGAATACTGTTGGGAGCTTGATAGGGATTGCATTGAATCTATAAATTGCTTTGGGTATTATACTCATTTTCACTATATTGATTCTTCCAATTCATGAATATGGTATATTTCTCCATCTATTAGTGTCCTCTTTGATTTCTTTTACTAGTGTTTTATAGTTTTCTATATATAGGTCTTTAGTTTCTTTAGGTGGGGGAAGGCAATGGCACCCCACCCCAGTACTTTTGCCTGGAAAATCCCATGGATGGAGGAGCCTGGTGGACTCCAATCCGTGGGGTCACTAAGAGTCGGACATGACTGAGCGACTTCACTTTGCCTTTTCACTTTCATGCATTGGAGAAGGAAATGGCAACCCACTCCAGTGTTCTTGCCTGGAGAATCCCAGGGACAGGGGAG
>SJYM01011560.1:2593-39738 GCA_006410775.1 Tragelaphus imberbis | reverse complement strand
CCACCAGGAAAAATTTCAGATCAGGATTTTTTTTTTTTTCTGTGGCATCTTTGTCAGGTTTTGGAATTAGGGTGATTGTGGACTCATAGAATGAGTTTGTAATTTTACCATCCTCTGCAATTTTCTGGAAGAATTTGAGTAGGATAGGTGTTAGCTCTTCTCTAAATTTTTGGTAGAATTCAGCTGTGAAGTCATCTGGACCTGGGCTTTTGTTTGCTGGAAGATTTCTGACTACAGTTTTAATTTCCATGCTTGTGATGGGTCTGTTAATGTCTTCTATTTATTCCTGGTTCAGTTTTGTAGACTTATACTTTTCTAAGATTCTGTCCATTTCTTGCACGTTGTCCATTTTATTGGCATATAATTTCTGATAGTAGTCTCTAATGATCCTTTGTATTTCTGTGCTATCTGTTGTGATCTCTCACTTTTCATTTCTAATTTTATTGATTTGATTTTTCTCCCTTTGTTTCTTGATGAGTCTGGCTAACGGTGTGTCAATTTTATTTATCCTTTCAAAGAACCAGGTTTTGGCTTTTTTGATTTTTGCTATGGTCTCTTTTGTTTCTTTTGTATTTATTTCTGCCATAATTTTTAAGATTTATTTCCTTCTACTAACCCTGGGGTCCATCATTTCTTCCTTTTCTTGTTGCTTTAGGTGTATGGTTAGGTTATTTATTTGACTTTTTTCTTGTTTCTTGAGGTATGCCTGTATTGCTATGAACTTTCCTCTGAGGACTGCTTTTACAGTGTCTCACAAGTTTTGGGTTGTTGTCTTTTCATTTTCATTCATTTCTATGCCAATTTTGATTTCATTTTTGATTTCTTTTCTGATTTGTTGGTTATTCAGCAGTGTGTTTTTCAGCCTCCATATGTTGGAATTTTTAATAGCATTTCTCCTGTAATTGAGATCTAGTCTTAATGCATTGTGGTCAGAAAAGATGTTTGGAATGATTTCATTATTTTTTTTTTAATTTTCCAAGGCTAGATTTATTGCCCAGGATGTGATCTATCCTGGAGAAAGTTCCGTGTGCACTTGATAAAAATGTGAAATTCACTGTTTTGGGATGAAATATCCTGTAGATATCAATTAGGCCTAACTGGTCTATTGTATCGTTTAAAGTTTGTGTTTCCTTGTTAATTTTCTGTTTAATTGATCTATCCATAGTTGTGTGTGGGGTATTAAAGTCTCCCTCTATTATTGTGTTACTATTAATTTCTCCTTTCATACTTGTTAGCATTTGTCTTACATATTGTGGTGCTCCTATGTTGAGTGCATATGTATTTATAATTGCTATATCTTCTTCTTGGATTGATCCTTTGATCATTATGTACTGACCTTCTTAGACTCTTTTCACAGCCTTTGTTTTAAAGTCTATTTTATCTGATATGTGTATTGCTATTCCTGCTTTCTTTTGGTCTGTATTTACACGGAAAATCTTTTTCCATCTCTTCACTTTCAGTCTGTATGTGTCCCTTGTTTTGAGGTGGGTCTCTTGTAGACAACATAGGTAGGGGTTTTGTTTTTGCGTCCATTCAGTCAGTCTTTGTCTTTTAGTTAGGGCATTCAACCCATTTATGTTTAAGGTAATTATTGATAAGTATGATCCTGTTGCCATTTACTTTACTGTTTTGGGTTCGAATTTATACACCATTTTTGTGTTTCCTGTCTAGAGAATTTCCTTTAGTATTTGTTGGTGAGCTAGTTTGGTGGTGCTGAATTCTCTCAGCTTTTGCTTGTCTGTAAAGCTTTGATTTCTCCTTCATATTTGAATGAGATCCTTGCTGCGTAAAATAATCTGGGCTGTAGGTTATTATCTTACATCACTTTAAGTATTTCTTGCCATTCCCTCCTGAATTGAAAAATTTCTATTGAAAGATCAGCTGTTATCATTATTGGAAGTCCCTTGTGTGTTATTTGTTGTGTTTCCCTTGCTGCTTTTAATATTTGTTCTTTGTGTTTGATCTTTGTTAATTTGATTAATATGTGTCTCATGGCATTTCATCTTGCGTTTATCCTGTTTGGGACTCTCTTGGTTTTTTGGACTTGAATGACTATTTCCTCCCCATTTTAGGGAAGTTTTCCACTATTATCTCCTCAAGAATTTTCTCATGGTCTTCCTTTTTGTCTTCTTCTGGGACTCCTGTGATTCGAATTTTGTAGCATTTAATATTGTCCTGGAGTTCTCTAAGATTGTCCTCATTTCTTGAATTCGCTTGTATTTTTTCCTCTCTGATTCATTTATTTCTACCATTCTATCTTATAATGCACTAATCCTATCTTCCGCCTCTGTTATTCTTCTATTTGTTGACTACAGAGTGTTTTTTATCTCATTTATTGCATTATTCATTGTATATTGACTCTTTTTTATTTCTTCTAAGTCCTTGTTAAACCTTTCTTGCATCTTTTCAATCATTGTCTCCAGACTGTTTATCTGTAATTCCATTTTGATTTCAAGATTTTGGATCAATTTCACTATCATTATTCAGAATTCTTTATCAGGTAGATTCCCAATCTCTTCCTCTTTGGTTTGGTTTTCTGGGCATTTATCCTGTTCCTTTACCTGCTGGGTGTTCCTCTGTCTCTTCATCTTGTTTACATTGCTGAGTTTGAGGTGTCCTTTCTGTATTCTGGCAGTTTGTGGAGTTTTCTTTATCATGGAGTTTCCTTGCTGTGTGTGGGTTTGTACAGGTGGCTTGTCAAGGTTTCTTGGTTATGGAAGCTTGTGTTGGTGTTCTGGTGGGTCGAGCTGGATTTCTTCTCTCTCCTTTCTAAGACAATGGGTTGCTTTTCTGCGTGCCTGATGTCCTCTGCCGGCATTCAGAAGTTGTTTGTGGAATTTACTTGTTGTTTAAATGAACTTTTGATGTATTTGTGGGGGGAGAAAGTGGTCTCCCGGTCTTATTCCTCCACCAACTTAGCTCCTTCCTGTCCTGTGAAGTTTTGAGAGAGGACTTGGGACTGCTGTCTAGGCCCTGCAGGAAAAGAAGGGCCTTATCTAGGGAAGAGGGTGGAATCTCGTTGTTTTTCTCAAGCTGCCGCATGATGTGTGAGGTTTCTCTCGAGTTATGACAGGGAATTCAACTAGCCTCTTGTGTCCCCAGGGAAGTCCAGTATCCATTCGAGTTGCGAGGGGGAGCATGGCATTGCTCTCAAGTCATAGCAGGAGAATCAGGCCTCAAGACCCATTGAAGGGGGAAACTCCAGGTCTTTCTCAAGTTGTGGCAGGAAAAACTGGGTTCCCTCGACTTATGACGGTGACTTCAGGTAGCTTCTCATGGTACCTATGGGAAGTCAGGAATACTGTGGAGTTGGGAGTGTCCTCTTGGGACTCCACTGGGGTAGGTGCAATGGAAGAGGGCCTCATCTCGAGTGGAGGTGGGAACTGCAGGATACCTCTCATCTTCTGACTTGGGTCTCCGGGTGTGTATGCCATTTCAAACACGGAGTCAGGTCTCGGCCTCTGTGGACGCATGAAACTCTTCTTTCATCTCGAATTGTCAAAGGTGTTAGAGGCCTCCCGGCGAGTTGAATTTGAACCTAACCCTCTTTTCCAATTAGCAATCGGGACATCAGGAGTCCCTTTGTGTTGTGAGTGGATTCTCAGCTGACATTCGAATCGGTTCAAGGGAATCAGGCCTGATCTCGACTGGATGGGAAAATATGTGGCTTTCGAATTGTGACAAGACCCCTGGTTTCCCCTCCAGTGTCAAGTAGATACCAGCCTTCTCTCGAAGTGCGATGGGGATGTCGACACTCCTTTCCAGGAGAAGCAGGGCAATCGACCCTCATCTCAAGTTGAGGAGGGAAAAATGGGGCTCCTCTTGACTTGTGGTGGGAAACTCAGTGTTGCTCTCGAGTGGGACGGGTATTTGGGAAACTTCTGGAATTTCATCAACTGTGTCAAGTACCCTTTCGAGTTCCTAGAGGGAACGTGGGCTTTATTTGTAAACGCTGTACTGTAAATTGGCCTCCTCAAGCGTTCAGGTGAGAATTTCCTGTTTTGCGTGGAGCTCTGGCGGTAACTTAGGGTTCCTCTCAAGTTATGTGTCGACCTGAGGGACCCGCTTGTGTCTCCTCAGGGAAGTCAGATCTCCTCTGGCGTTGTGAGGGGCACCTATGGATTTCTCGCGCTTTGTTGTAGTGATGAATAGGGCCTCATATCGACTTGAGGTGGGAACTTCAGTGTTCCTTTCCATTTCTGTCATCGATCTCAGGGTCTCTGTGGAGTTGGAACAGGGTAGTCCAGCCTCGTCTTGTGTTGAGGCAGGGAACTCTGCTTGCCTCTCGAGTTGTTCACAGGGCGTCAGGCCACTTGTCAAGTTGTATTTGGAACCTGCAATTTTTTCCGGAGGATGTAACTGGGGTGTCAGTGACCCTTAGTCTTGTGACTTCATCGTCAAGGTTACATTCGAAGAGGTGCACGGGATTCAGGACTTAACCTGAGTGGACAGGGAAATTGGTGTCTTTCGGATTGTGACACGACCCTTGAGGCTTTCTCTCAGGTTTCAGTGTACGACCGGCCTCCTCCTGAAGTGCAATGGGAAGGTCCGTATCCCTTTTCAGACAAAGCAGGAGAATCCACTCTCATGTCGAGATCAGCAGGGCAAAAGGGTTTCAATTTAAGTTGTGCTGGGAACCTCGGTGTTCTTCTCCAATGAGATCCATATGTTGGGCCACATTTGAAGTTTCCTCAATGCTTTCAAGGTACGTTTCGATGATCCAGTGGGTTCGTGGGATTTCTCTCAAGACGCTGCAGCGGGAAAGGGACTCATCTGGCGATGACTGAGCAACCACGTTGTTATTCTCGACTTATGGAGGGATCTCGAATTAATAAAGGGAACTCAAGGACCTTCTCCTGTGGCCCCAAGGAAGACCAATATCCATTCAAAATGGGGTGGGAGAGCTGGGGATTGCTCTCGAGTCGCCGTAGGCAAAGAGACCTCTTCTAGTCTTCTAGGCGTGTGTCCAGAAACTCCGTGTTCCCCTTCAGGGGCACTGGGATCTCGGGGTTGCATTCAAGTTTCAGCCGGGGAGTCAGGCGTCATCTCAAGTTGAAACAAAGAACTCCCCTCTACTCTCGAGTGGCCAAGGCTACGTTTTGAAGACATTGTGGTTAAAAAAAAAAAAAAAAGAATCAAGGCTTCTGTGGAGTTTTGAGAGATGACTCAGGGTTGCTCTCTAGGCCCTGTAGGAAAAGAAGGGCCTCATGTGGCGATGTCAGGCAAATCTCATGGTGTTTTCGCGACGTGTGGCGTTTCTCTCGAGCTACGACGGAAAACTCAGGGACCCTCTCTTGTGGCCCCAGGGAAGTCCGGTCCACATTCCAAGTGAGAGGAGGGCCCGCGATGGCTCTCAAATAACCGCAGGTGAATGGGGCTTCAAGACGTGTTGAAAGGGATATCTCGAGGTGTTTCTCGATTTGCTGCAAGCATCCCTATGTTCCCTTGGCTTGTGAAGGTGACCTCTGGCAGATTTGCTTTTTGCCTATGAGAAGCGGGAATACTGTGCAGTCGAGAGGGTTGTCTTGGGATTTCCCTGTGTTCAGTGCCATGGAAGAGGGCATCATCTGGAGGTGAGGCGGGATTCTCAGGCTTCCTCTCCTGTTCTGACATCGATCTCGGGTTTTTTTCGGGGTTTTGAACAGGGAGTTAGGCCTCGCCTGTGTGGCGGCATGGAATTCCGCTTGCCTCTCGAGGTGTTCATGGGGTATCAGACCACTTGTCAATTTGTCCTAGGAACCAGTGGCTCTTTCAGGAGGATGCACCCAGGGTATCCGTGCCCCTTCGTGTGGTGACTTCATCCTTGGGGTTCCATTGGCAAAGGGGCGCAGGCATAGGGACATCTCTTGAGTGGACGGGGATATTGGTGTCTTTCGGAGAGTATCACGAACCACGAGGCTTCTTCTTGAGTTTCCAAGTGAGACCGGTCTCCTCCTGAGGTGAGACTGAAAGGTCGGAATCCCTTTCCAGACAAAGCAGGGGGATCGACCCTCATGTCGAGATCAGGAGGGAAGAAGGGGCTCAGAGGAAGTTGTGCCGGGAACCTCGGTGTTCCTCTGCAATGAGACTGGTATGTTGGGGCACATGTAAAATTTCCACAAGGCTGTCCAGTTCCTTTTGGATGATCCAGTGTTTTCGTGGGATTTCTCTCAAGACGCTGCAGCGGGAAAGGGACTCATCTGGCAATGACTGGACAACCACGTAGTTATTCTCGACTTACGGCGGGATTCTTGAGTTACGACAGGGGAACTCAGGGAGCCTCTCTTGTGGCCCCAGGAAAGACCAATCTCCATTCAAAATGGCATGGGAGAGCTGGGGATTGCTCTTGAGACACTGCAGGGCAAAGAGACCTCTTTTAGTCTTCTAGGCGTGTGTCCAGAAACTCCGTGTTTCCCTTCAGGGACGCTAGAGACCTAGGGGTTGCATTCAAGCTTCAGCCGTGTGTCAGAACTCATCTCGAGTTGAAACAAAGAAATTCCCTCTCCTCTCGAGTAGCCAAGGCTAGCTCTTGAAGCTCATATGTTAAAAAAAAAAAAAGGGAATCAAGCCTTCTGTGGAGTTTTGAGAGAGGACTCGGGCTTGCTCTCTAGGCCATGCAGGAAAAGAAGGGCCTCATGTGGCGATGCCAGGGGAAATCTCATGGTGTTTTCTCGACCTGCGGCTTGATGTGTGGCGTTTCTCTCGAGCTACGACGGGGAACTCACGGAGCCTCTCTTGTGTCTCAAGGGAAGTCCAGTCCCCATTCGAGTAGCGAGGAGGGCCCAGGATGGCTCTTGAGTCAAGGCAGGGGAATCGGGCTTCAAGACGAGTTGAAGGGGGTATCTCCAGGTGTTTCTCGAGTTACTCTAAGAATCCCTAGGTTCCCTGGGCTTGTGACGGCGAACTCTGGCAGCTTCCCTTGGTGCCTATGAGAATGGGGAATCCTCTGCAGTTGAGGGTTGTCTTGGGATTCCCCTGTGTTCAGTGCCATGGAACAGGGCCTCATCTGGAGTTGAAGCGGGAATCTCAAGCTTCCTCTCCTGATCTGACATCGATCTCGGGGTCTTTGGGGGTTTTGAATAGGGAGTTAGGCCTCGCCTTTTGTGGAGGCATGGAACTCCGCTTGCATAGCGAGGTGTTCATGGGGTGTCAGGCCACTTGTTGAGTTGTCCTTGGAACTTGGGGCTCTTTTGGGAGGATGCACCCAGGGTGTCAGTGACCCTTCGTGTGGTGACTTCATCCTTCTGGTTCCATTGGAAAAGGTGAGTAGGCATCAGGACTTCTCTTGGGTGGATTGGTAAATCGGTGTCTTTCAGAATATGGCACGACCCACGAAGCTTCCTCTCGAGTTTCCAAGTGAGACCAGCCTCCTCCTGAGGTGGGACAGGAAGGTCGAGATCCCTTTCCAGACATAGTAGAGGGATCGATCCTCATATCGAAATCAGGAGGGAAGAAGTGGCTCAGAGGAAGTTGTGTCGCGAACCTTGGTGTTCCTCTCCAATGAGACCAGTATGTTGGGCCACATGTGAAGTTTCCTCAAGGCTGTATAGTTCCGTTTCAATGATCCACTGTGTTCGTGGGATTTCTCTCAAGTCGCTGCAGCGGGAAAGGGTCTCCTCTGGCGATGACTGGGCAACCCCGTGTTTATTTTTGACTTACGGCAGGATTCTCTAGTTCTGATGAAGAACTCAGGGAGCCTCTCTTGTGTCCTAGGGAAGTCCAGTCCCCATTCAAGTAGCAAGGAGGGCCCGGGATCGGTCTCGAGTCGTGGCAGGGGAATCGCACTTCATGACGTGTTGTAGGGGGTATCTCGAGGGGTTTCTCGAGTTGATATAAGAATCTCTAGGTTCCCTGGGCTTGTAAGGGTGACTGCTCTGAGCTTCCCTTGGTGCCTATGAGAAGGGGCAATACTTTCCAATTGAGAGGATTGTCTTGGGATTCCCTTGGGTTCAGTGCCATGGAAGAGAGACTCATCTGGAAGTGAGATGGGAATCTCAGGCTTCTTCTCCTGTTCTGACATCAATCTCGGGGTCTTTGGGGGTTTTGAACAGGGAGTTTGGCCTCGCCTTGTGTGGAGGCATGGAACTCCACTTGCCTCTCAAAGTGTTCACGGGGTGTCAGGCCACTTGTCGAGTTGTCCTTGAAACCAGCATCTCTTTCGGGAGGATGCACCAATGGTGTCACTGCCACTACGTGTGGTGACTTCATCCTCGGGATTCCATTGGAAAAGGTGCGCAGGCATCAGGACTTCTCTTGAGTGGACAGGGAAATCGGTGTCTTTTGGAATGTGGCATGAACCACGAGGATTACTCTTGAGACTCCAAGTGAGACCGGCCTCCTCCTGAGGTGAGACTGGAAGGTCGGGATCCCTTTCCAGACAAAGTAGGGGGATCGACCCTCATGTCGAGATCAGGAGGGAAGAAGGGGCTCAGAGGAAGTTGTGCCGGGAACCTCGGTGTTCCTCTCCAGTGAGACCGGTATGTTGGGGCACATGTGAAGTTTCCTCAAGGCTGTCTAGTTCCGTTTCGATGATCCAGTGGGTTGGTGGGATTTCTCTCAAGACGCTGCAGCGGGAAAGGGCCTCATCTGGCAATGACTGGGGAACCCCGTGGTTATTCTCGATTTACGGTGGGATTCTTGAGTTACGACAGGGAACTCAGGGAGCCTCTCTTGTGGCCCCAGGGAAGACCAATCTCAATTCAAAATGGCGTGGGAGAGCTGGAGATTGCTTTCGAGATGCTACAGGGCAAAGAGACCTCTTCTAGTCTTCTAGGCGTGTGTCCAGAAACTCCGTGTTCCCCTTCAGGGGCACTAGAGATCTTGGGGTTGCATTCAAGCTTCAGCCGGGTGTCAGGCCTCATCTCGAGTTGAAACAAAGAAATTCCCTCTCCTCTCGAGTGGCCAAGGCTAGCTCTTGAAGCCCATATTGTAAGAAAAAAAAATAAAAAAAGAATCAAGCCTTCTGTGGAGTTTTGAGAGAGGACTTGGGGTTGCTCTCTAGGCCCTGCAGTAATAGAAGGGCCTCATGTGGCGATGTCGGGGGAACTCATGGTGTTTTGTCGAGTTGTGGCTCGACGTGTGGCATTTCTCTCCAGCTATGACGGGGAACTCACGGAGCCTCTCTTGTGTCCCCAGGGAAATCTAGTCCCGATTCGAGTAGCGAGGAGGGCCTGGGATGGTTCTCGAGTCACAGTGGGGGAATTGGGCTTCAAGACGTGTTGAAGGGGGTATCTCCAGCTGTTTCTCGAGTTACTGTAAGAATGCCTAGGTTCCCTGGGCTTGTGACGGTGAACTCTGGCAGCTTTTCTTGGTGCCTATGAGAATGGGAAATCCTCTGCAGTTGAGGGTTGTTTTGGGATTCCCCTGTGTTCAGTGTCATGGAACAGGGCCTCATCTGGAGATGAGGCGTGAATCTCAGGCTTCCTCTCCTGTTCTGACATTGATCTCGGGGTCTTTGGGGGTTTTGAACAGGGAGTTAGGCCTCGCCTTTTGTGGAGGCATGGAACTCCGCTTGCCTTTCGAGGTGTTCATGGGGTGTCAGGCTTCTTGTCGTGTTGTCCTTGTAACCAGAGGCTCTTTCGGGAGGATGCACCCAGGATGTCAGTGCCCCTTCATGTGGAGACTTCATCCTCAGGTTTCCATTGGAAAAGAGGCGCAGGCATAGGGACTTCTCTTGAGTGGACGGGCAAATCGGTGTCTTTTGGAATGTGGCACGACCCACCAGGCCCCTCTCGAGTTTCCAAGTGAGACCGGCCTCCTCCTGAGGTGGGACTGGAAGGTTGGGATCCCTTTCCAGACAAAGCAGGGGTAACGCCCCTCATGTGGAGATCAGGAGGGAAGAAGGGGCTCTGAGGAAGTTGTGCTGGGAACCTCGGTGTTCCTCTCCGATGAGACCTGTATGTTGGGCCACATGTGAAGTTTCCTCAAGGCTGTCTAGTTCCGTTTCGATGATCCAGTGGGTTCATGGGATTTCTCTACAGACGCTGAATGGAGAAAGGGCATCATCTGGTGATGACTGGGCAACTACATGCCTATTCTCGACTTAAGGTGGGATTCTTGAGTTAAGACGGGAAACTCACGGTGCCTCTCGTGTGACCCCAGGGAAGACCAATCTCCATTCAATGTGGCGTCAGAGAGCTGGGGATTGCTCTCGAGTCGCGGCAGGGCAAAGAGACCTCTTCTAGTCTTCTAGGTGTGTGCCCAGAAACTCCGTGTCCCCTTCAGGGACGCTAGGAATCTGGGGGTTGCATTCAAGCTTCATCCGGGGAGTCAGGCCCCGTCTCGAGTTGAAACAAAGACCTCCTCTCTTCAATCGCGTGGCCAAGGATAGTTCTTGATTGAAGAACACAATTGAAGCCCATTGTGTTAAAAAATAAAAAATAATAATAACACAATTGAAGCCCATTGTGTTAAAAAATAAAAAATAAAAGGGAATCACGCCTTCTGTGGAGTTTTGAGAGAGGACTCGGGGTTGCTCTCTAGGCCCTGCAAAAAATGAAGGGTCTCATGTGGTGATGTCGGAGGAATCTCATGGAGTTTTCTGGAGCTGCGGCTCGACGTGTGGTGTTTCTCTCGAGCTACGATGGGGAACTCAGGGAGCCTCTCTTGTGTCCCCAGGGAAGTCCATTCCCCATTCGAGTAGCGAGGATTGCCTGGGATGGCTCTCGAGTCACGGCAGGGGAATCGGGATACAAGACGTGTTGAAGGGGATATCAAGAGGTTTTTCACGTGTTGCTGTTAACATCCCTAGGTTCCCTGGGCTTCTGTCAGTGACCTCTGGCAGCTTCCCTTGGTACCTTTGAGAAGGGGGAATACTGTGCAGTTGAGAGGGTTGTCTTGGGATTCCCCTGAGTTCAGTGCCATGGAAGAGGTCCTCATGTGGAGGTGACGCCGGAATCTCAGGCTTCCTCTCCTGTTCTGTCATTGATCTCGGGGCCTTTGGGGGTTTTTAACAGGGAGTTAGGCCTCGCCTTGTGTGGAGGCATGGAACTCCGCTTGCTTCTCGAGGTGTTCATGGGGTGTCAGGGCACTTGTTGTGTTGTCCTTGCAACTTGGTGCTCTTTTGGGAGGATGCACCCAGGGTGTCAGTGCCCCTTTGTGTGGTGACTTCATCCTCGGGGTTCCACTGGAAAAGGTGAGCAGGCATCGGGACTTCTCTTGGGTGGGTGGGGAAATCGGTGTGTTTCGGAATGTGGCACAAACCATGAAGCTTCCTCTCAAGTTTCCAAGTGAGACCGGCCTCCTCCTGAGGTGGGACTGGAAGGTCAGGATGCCTTTCCAGACAAAGCAGGGGTATCGACCCTCATGTCGAGATCAGGACGGAAGAAGGTGCTCAGAGGAAATTGTGCCAGGAAGCACGGTGTTCCTCTCCAATGAGACTGGTATGTTGGGCCACATGTGAAGTTTCCTCAAGGCTGTCTAGTTCTGTTTCAATGATCCAGTAGGTTCGTGGCATTTCTCTCAAGATGCTGCAGCAGGAAAGGGCCTCCTCTGGCGATGACTGGGCAACCCCGTGATTATTCTCGACTTAAGGCAGGATTCTCTTGTTATGACGGGGAACTCAGGGAGCCTCTCGTGTGTCCCCAGGGAAGTCCAGTCCCCATTCGAGTAGCGAGGAAAAGCCCGGGATGGCTCTCGAGTCATGGCAGGGGAATCCCACTTCATGACATTTTGAAGGTGGTATCTCCAGGGGTTTCTCGAGTTGATATAAGAATCTCTAGGTTCCCTGGGCCTGTGATGGGTACCTCTGTGAGTTTCCCTTGGTGCCTATGAGAAGGGGAAATACTATGCAGTTGAGAGGGTTGTCTTGGGATTCCCCTGTGATCAGTGCCATGGAAGAGGGACGCATTTGGAGGTGAGGCGGGAATCTGAGGCTTTCTCTCCTGTTCTGACATCAATTTCGGAATCTTTGGGGGTTTTTATCAGGGAGTTAGGCCTCGCCTTGTGTGGAGTCATGGAACTCCGCTTGCCTTTCGAGGTGTTCACGGGGTGTCAGGCCACTTGTTGAGTTGTCCTCGGAACCAGCGGCTCTTCTGGTAGGATGCACCCAGGATGTCAGTGCCCCTTTGTGTGGTGACTTCATCCTCGGGGTTCCATTGGAAAACGTGCACAGGCATCTGGACTTCTCTTGAGTGGATGGGGAAATCAGTGTCTTTCGGAATATGGCACGAGCCACGAGGATTCCTCTCGAGTTTTCAAGTGAGAACAGTTTCCTCCTGACGTGGGACTGGAAGGTCGGGATCCCTTTACAGACAAAGCAGGGGGATTGACCCTCATGTCAAGATCAGGAGGGAAGAAGGGGCTCAGAGGAAGTTGTGCCGGGAACCTCGGTGTTCCTCTCCAATGAGACCGGTATGTTGGGGCACATGTGAAGTTTCCTCAAGGCTATCTAGTTCCGTTTCGATGATTCAGTGGGTTCGTGGCATTTCTCTCCAGAGGCTGCAGCGGGAAAGGGCCTCATGTGGCAATGACTGGGGAACCACGTGTTTATTCTTTGCTTACGGCAGTACTCTTGAGTAAAGACAGGAAATTCAGGAAGCCTCTCTTGTGGCCACAGGGAAAAACAATCTCAATTCAAAATGGCGTGGGAGAGCTGGGGATTGCTCTCGAGACTCTACAGGCAAAAGAGACCTCTTCTAGTCTTCTAGGCGTGTGTCCAGAATCTCCGTGTTCCCCTTCAGGGGCGCTAGAGATCTCGGGGTTGCATTTAAGATTCAGCAGGGTGTCAGATCTCATCTCGAGTTGAAGCAAAGAAATTCCCTCTCCTCTCAAGTGGCCAAGGCTAGCTCTTGAAGCCCATAGTGTAAAAAAAAAAAAAAAGGGGGGGGGGAATTAAGCCTTCTGTGGAGTTTTGAGAGAGGACTCAGGGTTGCTCTCTAGGCCCTGCAGGAAAAGAAGGGCCTCATGTGGCAATGTAGGCGGAATCTCATGGTGTTTTCTCGAGCTGCAATTTGACGTGTGGCCTTTCTCTCGAGCTACGACGGGGAACTCACGGAGCCTCCCTTGTGTCCCGAGGGAAGTCTAGTCCCCATTCGAGTAGTGAGAGGG
The DNA here is from genome assembly GCA_006410775.1 of Tragelaphus imberbis. Lineage (NCBI taxonomy): Eukaryota > Metazoa > Chordata > Mammalia > Artiodactyla > Bovidae > Tragelaphus > Tragelaphus imberbis. The sequence continues at coordinate 26,712 of SJYM01011560.1, read as the reverse complement.
CCCAGGATGGCTCTCGAGTCATGGCAGGGGAATCGGGCTTCAAGACGTGTTGAAAGGGGTATCTCCAGGTGTTTCTCGAGTTACTGTAAGAATCCCTAGGTTCCCTGGGCTTGTGATGGCGAACTCTGGCAGCTTCCCTTGGTGCCTATGAGAATGGGGAATCCTCTGCAGTTGAGGGTTGTCTTGGGATTCCCCTGTGTTCAGTGCCATGGAACAGGGCTTCATCTGGAGATCAGGCGTGAATCTCAGGCTTCTTCTCCTGTTCTGACATTGATCTCAGGGTCTTTGGGGGTTCTGAACACGGAGTTAGGCCTCACCTTTTGTGGAGTCATGGAACTCTGCTTGCCTCTCGACATGTTCATGGGGTGTCAGGCTTCTTGTCGTGTTGTCCTTGGAACCAGAAGCTCTTTGGTTAGGATGCACCCAGGATGTCAGTGTCCCTTTGTGTGGTGACTTCATCCTCAGGTTTCCATTGGAAAAGGTGCGCAGGCATCGGGACTTCTCTTGAGTGGAGGGGAAATCTTTGTCTTTCGGAATGTTGCACGACCCACGAGGCTTCGTCTCGAGTTTTCATGTGAGACAGGCCTCTTCCTGAGGTGGGACTGGAAGGTCGGGATCCCTTTCCAGACATAGTAGTTGGATCGACCCTCATGTCGAGATCAGGAGGGAGGAAGAGGCTCAGAGGAAATTTTGCTGGGAACCTCCATGTTCCTCTCAAGAGACAGGTATGTTGGGCCACATTTGATGTTTCCTCAAGGCTGTCTTTTTCCGTTTCTATGATCCAGTGGGATTGTGGGATTTCTCTCAAAATGCTGCAGCGGGAAAGGGCCTCATCTGGCAATGACTGGGCAACCACGTGTTTATTCTCGACTTAGGGTGGGAATCTCGAGTTATGACGGAAAACTCAGGGAGCCCCCCGTCTGGCCCCAGGGAAGAACAATCTCCATTCAAAATGGCGTGGGAGAGCTTGGGATTGCTCTCCAGTTGCAGCAGGGCAAATAGACCTCTTTCTAGTCTTCTAGACGTATGTCCAGAATCTCCGTGTTCCCCTTCAGGGGCGCTAGGTATCTTGGGGTTGTATTCAAGCACCAGTCATGGAGTCAGGCCTCGTCTCAAGTTGAAACCAAGAACTCCCCTCTCCTCTTGAGTGGCTAAAGCTGGCTGTTGAAGCCCAGTGCGTTAGGAAAAAAAAAAAAAGAATCAAATATTGAGTGAAGTTTTGAGAGAAGACTCAGTGTTGCTCTCTAGGCCCTGCAGGAAAAGAAGGGCCTCATCTGGCGATGTCGTGGGAATCTCATGGTATTTTCTCAAGCTGCAGCTCGACGTGTGGCGTTTCTCTCGAGCTACGACGGGGAGCTCAGGGAGACTCTCTTGTGTCCCCAGGGAAGTCCAGTCCCCATTCGAGTAGTGAGGAGGGCCCGAGTTGGCTCTCGAGTCACGGCAGGGGAATCGGGCTTCAAGACATGTTGAATGGGGAATCTCGAGGTGCTTCTTGAATTGCTATAAGAATCCCTAGGTTCCCTGGGGTTGTGTCGGTGACCTCTGTCAGCTTCCCTTGGTGCCTATGAGAAGGGGGAATACTGTGCAGTTGAGAGGGTTGACTTGGGATACCCATGGGTCAGTGCCATGGAAGATGGCCTAATCTGGAATTGAAGCAGAATTCTCAGGCTTCCTCTCCTGATCTGACATCGATCTCGGGGTCTTTGGGGGTTTTGAACAGAGAGTTAGGCCTCGCCTTGTGTGGAGGCATGCAACTCCGCTTGCCTCTCAAGGTGTTCATAGAGTGTCAGGCCACTTGACAAGTTGTCCTTGGAACCAGAGGCTCTTTCGGGATGATGCACCCAGGGTTTCAGTGCCCCTTCGTGTGGTGACTTCGTTTTCAGGCTTCCATGGGAAAAGGTGCTCAGGCATCTGGACTTCTCTTGAGTGGACGGGAAATCGGTGTCTTTTGGAATGTGCCATGAACCACTAGGCTTCCTCTCGAGTTTCCAAATGAGACCAGCCTCCTCCGGAGGTGGAACTGGAAAACCGCGATCCCTTTCCAGACAAATCAGGGGGATCGACCCTCATGTTGAGATCAGGAGGGAAGAAGGGGCTCAGAGGAAGTTGTGCCAGGAACCTCGGTGTTCCTCTCCAATGAGACCCGTGTGTTGGGCCACATTTGAAGTTTCCTCAAGGCTGTCTAGTTGCATTTCGATGATCCAGTGGGTTTGTGGGATTTCTCTCAAACTGCTGCAGCAGGAAATGGCCTCTTCTGGCGATGACTTGGAAATGACTTGTTTATTCTCGACTTAAGGCAGGATTCTCGAGTTATGACCCGGAAATCAGGGAGACGTTTTTGTTGCCCGAGGGAAGACAAATCTCCATTCAAAATGGCATGGGAGAGCTGGGGATTGCTCTCGAGTTGCTGCAGGGCATAGAGACCTATTCTAGTCTTCTAGGTGTGTGTCCATAAACTCCGTGTTCCCCTTCAGGGGTGCTAAGTATCTCGGTTGCATTTAAACTTCAGCCGGGGAGTCAGGCCTCGTCTCGAGTTGAAACAAAGAATTCCCCTCTCCTCTTGAGTGGCCAAGGCTAGTTCTTGAAGACCATTATGCTAAAAAAAAAAAAAAAGCAATCAAGCCTTCTGTGTAGTTTTGAGAGAGGGCTAGGGGTTGCTCTCTAGGCCGTGCAGGAAAAGAAGAGCCTCATGTGGCAATGTCGGGGGAATCTCATGGTGTTTTCTGGAGATGTGGCTCGACGTGTGGCGTTTCTCTCGAGCTATGAAGGGGAACTCAGGGAGCAACTCTTGTGACCCCAGGGAAGTCCAGTCCCCATTCGAGTAGCGAGAAGGGCCCAGGATGGCTCTAGAGTCATAACAGGGGAATTGGGCTTCAAGACGTGTACAAGGGGGTATCTCGAGCTGTTTCTCGAGTTGCTGTAAGAATCCCTAGGTTCCCTGGGCTTGTGACGGTGACTTCTGGCAGCTTCTCTTGGTGCCTATGAGAAGGGGGAAAACTGTGCAGTTGAGAGGGTTGTCATGGGATTCCCCTGGGTTCAGTGCCATGGAAGAGGGCCTCATCTAGAGGCGAGGCGGGAATCTCAGGATTCCTCTCCTGTTCTAACATCGATCTCAGGGTCCTTGGGGGTTTTGAACAGGGAGTTTGGCCTCGGCTTTTGTGGAGGCATGGAACTCTGTTTGCCTTTCGAGGTGTACATGGGGTGTCAGGCCACTTTTTGAGTTGTCCTTGGAACCAGAGGCTCTTTCGGGAGGATGCATCCAGGGTGTCAGTGCCCCTTCGTGTGGTGACTTCGTCCTCAGTGTTCCATTCAAAACGGTGCGCAGGCATTGGGATTTCTCTTGAGTGGACAGGGAAATTGGTGTCTTCCAGAATGTAGCACAAACCACGCTGCTTCCTCTCGAGTTTCCAAGTGAGACTGGCCTCCTCCTGAGGTGAGACTGGAAGGTCGGGATCCCTATCCAGACAAAGCAGTTCGATTGACCATCATGTCGAGATCAGGAGGGAAGAAGGGGCTCAGAGGAAGTTGTGCTGGGAACCTCGGTGTTCCTCTCCAATGAGACCAGTAGGTTGGGCCACATGTGAAGTTTCCTCAAGGCTGTCTAGTTCCGTTTCGATGATTCAGTGGGTTCGTGTGATTTCTCTCAACACGCTGTAGTGAGAATGTCCGACTCTGGCTATGACTGGGCAACCACGTGGTGATTCTCGACTTATGGTGGTATTCTAGAGTTACGACCCGGATCTCAGGGAGCCTCAGGTGTGACCCCAGGGAAGACCAATCTCCATTCAAACTGGCCTGGGAGAGAAGGGGTTGCTCTCGAGTCCCTGCAGGGCAAAGACACCTCTTCTAGTCTTCTAGCCGGGTGTCCAGAAACTCCAGATTCCCCTTCAGGGGCGCTAGGGATCTCACGGTTGGATTCAAGCTTCAGCCGGGGAGTCAGGCCTCATCTCGAGTTGAAACAAAGAACTCCCCTCTCCTTTCGAGTGGCCAAGGCTAGCTCTTGAAGACAATTGTGTTAAACAAAAGGGAATCAAGCCTTCTGAGGAATTTTGAGAGAGGGCACGGGGTTGCTCTCTAGGCCCTGCAGGAAAAGAAGGGCCTCATGTGGTGATGTCGGGGGAATCTCATGGTGTTTTCTCGAGCTGCAGCTGGAAGTGGCATTTCTCTCAAGCTACCACGGGGAGCTCAGGGAGCCTCTCTTGTGTCCCCAGGGAAGTCCAGTCCCCATTCGAGTAGCAAGTAGGGCCCGGGATGTCTCTGGAGTCACGGCAGGGGAATCGGGCTTCAAGACGTGTTGAAGGGGAGTATCTCGCGGTGTTTCTCGAGTTGCTGTAAGAATCCCTATGTTCCCGGGAATTGTGACGGTGACCTCTGGCAGCTTCCCTTGGTGCCTATGAGAAGGGGGAATACTGTGGAATCGAGAGGGTTGTCTTGGGATTCCCCTGGGTTCAGTGCCAATGAATAGGGCCACATCTGCAAGTGAGGCGGGAATCTCAGGCTTCCTCTCCTGTTCTGACATCAATCTCGGGGTCTCTGCGGGTTTTGAACAGGGTGTTAGGCCTCGCCTTGTGTGGAGGCATGGAAGTCCAGTTGCCTCTCGAGGTGTTCATGGGGTGTCAGGCCACTTGTCAAGTTGTCCTTGGAACCAAAGGCTCTTTCATGATTATTCACCCAGGGTGTCAGTGCCCCTTCGTGTGGTGACTACATCCTCGGGGTTCCATTTGAAAAGGTGCCCAGGCATCGGGACTTCTCTTGAGTGGACACGGAAATCGGTGTCTTTCAGAATGTGGCACGACCCACGAGGCTTCCTCTGGAGTTTCCATGTGAGACCAGCCTCCTCCTAAAGAGGGACTGGAAAGTCGGGATCCCTTTCCAGACAAAGCATGGGGATCGACCCTCATGTCTAGATCAGGAGGGAAGAAGGGGCTCAGAGGAAGTTGTGCCGGGAACCTCGGTGTTCCTCTCCAATGAGACCGGTATTTTGGGCCATATGTGAAGTTTCCTCAAGGCTGTCTAGTTCCATTTCGATGATCCAGTGGGTTTGTGGGATTTCTCTCAAGACGCTGCAGCGGGAAAGGGTCTCAACTGGCAATGACTGGGCAACCAGGTCGTTATTCTTGACTTACGGCGGGATTCTCGAGTTACGACCCAGAATTCAGAGAGCCTCGCTTGTGGCCCCAGGGAAGAACAATCTCAATTCAAAATGACGTGGGAGAGCTGGGGATTACTCTCGAGTAACTGCAGAGCAAAGAGACCTCTTCTAGTCTTCTAGGCATGTGTCCATATACTCCGTGTTCCCCTTCAGGGGTGCTAGGGATCTCAGGGTTGCATTCAAGCTTCAGCCGGGGAATCAGGCCTCATCTCGAGTTGAATCAAAGAACTCCCCTCTCCTCTCGAGTGGCGAATGCTAGCTCTTGTAGCCCATTGTGAAAAAAAAAAAAAAAAAAAAGAAGGAATCAAGCCTTCTGTGGAGTTTTGAGAGAGGACTCGGGGTTGCTCTCTACGCCCTGCAGGAAAAGAAGGGCCTCATCTGGCGATGTCGAGGGAATCACATGGTGTTTTCTCGACCTGCGGCTCGACGTGTGACATTTCTCTCTAGCTACAACAGGGAACTCAGGGAGCCTCTCTTGTGTCCCCAGGGAAGTCCCTTCCCCATTTCAGTAGCGAGGAGGGCCCGGGATGGCACTCGAGTCACGGCAGGGGAATCGGGCTTCAAGACGTGTTGAAGGGGGTATCTCGAGGTGTTTCTCGAGTTGCCGTAAGAAACCCTAGGTTCCCTGGACTTGTTACTGTGACCTCTAGCATCTTCCTTTGGTGCCTATGAGAAGGGGGAATACTGTCCAGTTTAGAGGGTTTTCTTAGGATTCGCCTGGGTTCAGTACCATGGAAGAGGGCCTCCTCTGGAGGTGAGGCGGGAATCTCAGGCTTCCTCTCCTGTTCTGACATCGATCTCAGGGTCTTTCGGGGTTTTGAACAGGGAGTTAGGCCTCGCCTTGTGTGGAGGCATGGAACTCCGCTTGCATCTCGAGGTGTTCATGGGGTGTCAGACTACTTGTCGAGTTGTCTTTGGAACCAGAGTATCTTTTGGGAAGATTCACCCAGGGTGTCAGTGCCCCTTCGTGTGGTGACTTCATCCTCGGGGTTCCATTGGAAAAGGTGAGCAGGCATCAGGGCTTCTCTAGAGTGGACATGGAAATCGTTATCTTTCGGAATGTGGCACGAACCCCGAGGCTTCCTCTCGATTTTCCAAGTGAAACCGGCCTCCTCCTGAGGTGGGACTGGGAGGTCGGTATCCCTTTACAGAGAAAGCAAGGGGATCGACCCTCATGTCGAGATCAGGAGGGAAGAAGGAGCTTAGAGGAAGTTGTGCTGGGAACCTCAGTGTTCCTCTCCAATGAGATCGGTGTGTTGGGGCACAAGTGAAGTTTCCTCAAGGCTGTCTAGTTCCATTTCAATGATCCAATGGGTTCGTTGGATTTCTCTCAACACGATGCAGCTGGAAATGGCCTCCTCTGGCAATTACTGGACAACCACGTGCTTATTGTCAACTTTTGGCAGGATTCTCGAGTTAGGACTGGGAACTCAGGGAGACTCTCATGTGGCCCCAGGGAAGACCAATCTCCATTCAAAATGGCGTGGGAGAGCTGGGGATTGCTCTCGAATCGGTTTAGGGCAAAGAGACCACTTCTACTCTTCAAGACGTGTGTCCAGAAACTCCGTGTTCCCTTCCAGGGGCACTAGGTGTCTTGGGGTTGCATTCAAGCTTCAGCCGAGGAGTCAGGCCCCATCTCGAGTTGAAAAAAAGAACTCCCCTCTCCTCTCAAGTGGCCAAGGGTAGCTCTTGAAGCCCATTGTGTTAAAAAAAAAAGGGAATCAAGCCTTCTGTGGAGTTTTGAGAGAGTACTCGGGGTTGCTCTCTAGGCCCTGCAGGAAAAGAAGGGCCTCATGTGACGATGTCGGGGGACTCTCATGGTGTTTTCTCGAGCTGTGTCTCGACGTGTGGCATTTCTCTCGAGCTACACTGAGGAACTCAGGGAACCTCTCTTATGTCCCCAGGGAAATCCAGTCCCCATTCAAGTAGCAAGGAGGGCCCGAGATGGCTCTTGAGTCACAGCAGGGGAATCGGACTTCAAGACGTGTTGAAGGGGGTATCTCGAGGTGTTTCTTGAGTTGCTGTAAGAATCCCTAGGTTCCCGTGGCTTGTAACGGTTACCTCTGGCATCTTCCCTTGGTGCATATGAGAAGGGGGAATACTGTGCAGTTGACAAGGTTGTCCTTGGACTCCCCTGGGTTCAGTGCCATGGAAGAGGGCCTCATCTGACAGTGAGGCGGGAATCTCAGGCTTCCTGTCCTGTTCTGACATCGATCTTGGGATGCTTGGTGGTTTGGAACAGGGAATTAGACCTAGTCTTCTGTGGAGGCATGGAACTCCGCTTTCCTCTCGAGGGTGTCAGGACACTTGTCGAGTTCTTCTTGGAATCAGCTGCTCTTTCGTCGGGATGCACCAAGTTTGTCAGTGCCCCTTCCTGTGGTGACTTCATCCTCGGGGTTCCATTGGAAAACGTGCCCAGGCATAGGGACTTCTCTTGAGTGGATGGGGAATTCTGTGTCTTTTAGAATGTGGCAAGACTCACAAAGCTTCCTCTCGAGTTTCCAAGTGAGAACACCCTCATGCTGAGGTGGGCCTGGAAGATCGGTATCCCTTTGCAGACAAAGCAGGGGGATCAACCCTCATGTCGAGATCAGGAGGGAAGAAGGGGCTCAGAGGAAGTTGTGCTGGGAACGTCGGTGTTCCTCTCCAATGAGACCGGTATCTAAGGCCACATTTGAAATTTCCTCATAGCTCTCCATGTCCGTTTCGATGATCCAGTGGGTTCGTGGGATTTCTCTCAAGATGTGGCAGCGGGAAAGGGCCTCATCTGGCGATGACTGGGCAAACACGTGGTTGTTCTCGACTTACGGCGGGACTCTCGAGTTATGACTGGGAACTCAGGGAGCCTTTCCTGTGGCCCAAGGGAAGACCAATCTCCATTCAAAATGGCGTGGGAGAGCTGGGGATTGCTCTCGAGTCGCTGCAGGGCAAAGAGACATCTTATAGTTTTGTAGGTGTGTGACCAGAATCTCCGTGTTCCCCTTCACGTGCGCTAGGGATCTCAGGGTTGCATTTAAACTTCAGCCAGGGACGCAGGCCTCGTCACGAGTTGAAGCAAAGAAATCTCCTCTCCTCACGAGCTTCCAAGGCTAGCTCTTGAAGCACATTGTGTTTATAAAAAAAAGGATATCAAGTCTTCTGTGGAGTTAAGAGAGTATCGGGGTTGCTCTCTAGGCTGTGCAGGAAAGAAGGGCATCATCATGCGAAGTTGGGGAAATCTCATGGTGTTTTCTCGAGCTGCAGCTCGACGTGTGGCGTTTCTCTCAAGCTATGACGGGGAACTCAAGGAGCATCTCTTGTGGCCCCAGGAAAGCCAAGTCCCCATTCCTGTGGCAAGGAGTGTGCAGGATGGCTCTCGAGTAACGGCAGGGGAATCAGGCTTCAAGATGTGTTGAAGGGTTTATCTCGAGGTGTTTCTCGAGTTGCTGTAAGAATCCCTAGGTTCCCTCGGCTTGTGAGGGTGACCTCTGGCAGCTTCCCTTTTTGCCTATGAGAAGGTGGAATATATTGTGCAGTTGAGCAGCTTGTCTTGGGACTCCCCTGGGTTCAGTACCATGGAAGAGGGCCACATCTGGAGGTCAGGCGGGAATCTCAGGCTTCCTCTCCTGTTCTGACATTGATTTCTTGAACTTTTGGTGTTTTGAACAGGGAGTTAGGCCTCGTCTTGTGTGGAGGCATGGAACTCTGCTTGCCAGGCCACTTGTCGAGTTGTCCTTGAAACCAGTGGCTCTTTCAGGTGGATGCACCCAGGGTGTCAGTGCCCCTTCGTGTGGTGACTTCATCCTTGGGGTTCCATTGGAAAAGGTGCCCAGGCATCGGGGCTTTTCTTAAGTGGATGGGGAAATCGATGTCTTTAGGAATGTGGCCCGACCCACGAGGCTTCCTCTCGAATTTTCAAGTGAGAGCGGCCTCCTCCTCAAATGGGACTGGAAGTTTGGATCCCTTTCCAGACAATGCAGGGAGATTGACCCTCATGTCGAGATCAGGAGGGAATAAGGGGCTCAGAGCAATTTGTGCCTGGTACCTCGGTGCCCTTTCCAATGAGACCAATATGTTGGGCAACATTTGAATTTTCCTCAAGGGTGTCAAGTTCCGTTTCGATGATCCATTGGATTCGTGTGATTTCTCTCAAGACGCTGCAGTGGGAAAGGCCCTCATCTTAAGATGACTGGGCAACCACGTGGTTATTCTCTATTTACGGCCAGATTCTCGAGTTATGAACCGGAACTCAGGGAGCCTTTCTTGTCGCCCCAGAGAAGTCAATATCCATGCAAATGGCCTGGGAGAGCTGGGGATTACTCTCGAGTTGCTGCTGGGCAAATAGACCTCTTCTAGGCTTCAGTCCAGAAACCCTATTTTCCACTTCCAAAGTCCTATGAATCTCAGGGTGGCCTTCAATCTTCAGCCCGGGAATCAGGCCTCGTCTCGAGGAGTTGATGTAAATAACTCCCTTCTCCTCTCGAGTTTCCACAGTTAGATCTTGGAGCCCATTGTGTGGCCAAAATGGAATCAATCCTTCTGTGCAGTTTTGAGAGGGGACTCGGGATTGCTCTCTAGGCCCTGCAAGAAAAGAAGGGCCTCATCTGGCGATGTCGGTGGAATCTCATGGTCTTGCTCGAGCTGCTCCTCGATGTGTGGCTTTTCTCTCGAGTTACTATGAGGAACTCAGGGAGCCTCTGTTATGGCCTAAGGGAAATCCAGTCTTAATGCAAGTGGCGAGGAGGGCCCAGGATGGCTCTTGGTCAAGGCAGGAGAATTGGGCTTCAAGACGTGTTGAAGGGGGTATCTCGAGGTGTTTCTCGAGTTGCTGTAAGAATCCCTAGCTTCCCTCGGTTCGTGTCGGTGACCTCTGGAAACTTCCCTTGGTGCCTATGAGAAGGGGGAATACTGTGCAGTTGAGAGAGTTGTTTTGGAATTCCCCTGGGTTCAGTGCCATGGAAGAGGGCCTCATCTGGAGGTTAGGTGGGAATCTCAGGCTTCCTCTCCTGTTCTAACGTTGATTTCCGGGTCTTTGGGGGTTTTGAACAAGGAATTAGGCCTCACCTTGTGTGGAGGCATGGAACTCTGCTTGCCTCTCGAGGTGTTAATGGGGTGTCAGGCCACTTTTCGAGTTGTCCTTGGAACCAGAGGATCCTTCGGGAGGATGCACCCAGGGTGTCAGTGCCCCTTCGTGTGGTGACCTCATCCTCGGGGTTCCATTGGAAAAGGTGCACAGGCATTGGGATTTCTCTTGAGTGGACTGGGAAATCGGTGTCTTTCAGAATGTGGCACAAACCATGAGGCTTCCTCTCGAGTTTCCAAGTGAGACCGGCCTTCTCCTGAGTTGGGACTGGAAGGTCGGGATCCCTCTCCAGGCAAAGCAGGGGGATCGCCTCTTATGTCGAGATCAGGAGGGAAGAAGGGGCTCAGAGGAACTTGTGCTGGGAACCTCGGTGTTCCTGTCCAATGAGACCGGTATGTTGGGCCACATTTGATGTTTCCTCAAGTGTGTCAAGTTCCGTTTAGATGATCCATTGGGTTCGTGGGATTTCTCTCAAGACGTTGCAGCTGGAAAGGGCCTCATCTGATGATGACTGGGCAACCACGTGTTTGTTCTCGACTTAAGGTGGGATTCTCGAGTTATGACGGGGTACTCATGGAGCCTCTCTTGTGGCCCCAGGGAAGACCAATCTCCATTCAAAATGGCATGGGAAGCTGGGATTGCTCTGGAGTCACTGCAGGGCAAAGAAATATCTTTTAGGCTTGTGTCCAGAAACTCCTTGGTCTCCTTCAGTGGTGTCAGAGTTCTCGGGGTTGCATTCAAGCTTCAGTCGGGGAGTCAGGCCTCGACTCGACTTGAAGCAAAAACTGCCCTCTCCTCTCAAGTTGCCACGGCTAGCTCTTGGAGCTTATTGTGTTAAAAAAAAAAATCCATCCTTCTGTGCCATTTTTAGAGGAGACTCAGGATTGCTCTCTAGGCCCTGCAGGAAAAGAAGGGCCTCATCTGGTAATGTTGCAGGAATCTCATGATGTTTTCTTGAGCTGCGGCCAAACGTGTGGCGTTTCACTTGAGCTACGACGGGGAACTCAGGGAGCCTCTCTTGTGTCCCCAGGGAAGTCCAGTCCCCATTCAAGTGGTGATGAGGGCCCAGGATGGCTCTCGCGTCACCACAGGAGAATCAGGCTTCAAGACGTGTTTAAGGGGGTATCTCAAGGTGTTTCTTGAGTTGCTGTGAGAATCCCTAGGTTCCCTCGGCTTGTGATGGTGCACTCTGTCAGCTTCTCTTGGTGCCTATGAGAAAGGGGAATACTGTACAGTTGAGAGGGTTGTCTTGGGACTCCTCTGGGTTCAGTGCCATGGAAGAGGGCCTCATCTGGGGTTGAGGCTTGAATCTCAGGCTTCCTCTCCTCTGCTGACATCGATCTCTGGGTCTTTGAGGGTTTTGAACAGGGAATTAGGCCTCGTCTTGTGTGGAGGCATGGAACTCCGCTTGCCTCTCGAGGTGTTCATTGGGTGTCATGCCACTTGTCAAGTTGTACTTGGAACCAGCGGCTCCTTCGGGAGGATGCACCCAAAGTGTCAGTGCCCCTTCGTGTGGTGACTTCATCCTCGGGGTTCCATTGGAAAAGGTGCCCAGGCATCGGGACTTCTTTGAGTGGACGCGGAAATTGGTGTCTTTCGGAATGTGTCACGAACAACGAAGCTTAAGCCTGTGTTTCAATCTGAGTCCGGGCTCTTCCTGAGTTGAAATAGGAAGGTTGGGATCCTTTTCCAGGCAAAGCAGAGGAATTGACCTTCATGTCGAGATCAGGAATGGAGACATGGCTCAAATTAAGTTGTGCCTGGAAATTCGTTGATACTCTCGAATGAAACGGGTATGTTAGGAAACTTTTCGAGTTGCATAAGTACCATATCCAATTTCAAGAGGGAAAGTCGGATTTCTCTCGAGGCACTGCAGGAGGAAAGGGACTGATCTCTCGATGATGGGGGAACTTTGTAGTTTTTCTCGAGATGCGGTCAGAAATTTGAGTTATGACTCAGAATTCAGGGAGCCTCTGGTGTTGCACTAGGTTAGTAGTATCTCCATTTGAGTTTTGAGGGTGTCTGGGGTTTCTTATCAAGTTACTGCAGTGCAAATAGTCCTAATCTAGGTTTCTGTCCAGAAATTACATATTCATCTCCAGTGGCGACAGTGATCTCGGTGTTGCATTCAAAGTTCACCCGTGGAGTCAGGCCTCGTCTTGAGTTGAAGCAAAGAACTCCACTCATCTCTCGAGTTGCGACAGCTATCTCTTGGAGACCACTGATGGCCTAAAGGGAGTCAAGTCTCCTGTGAAATTTTGAGAGGGGCTCGGGATTGCTCTCTAGGCCTTGCAGGAAAAGAAGGCACTCAGCTCCAGATGATGGGGCAATCTCGGTTTGTTTCGAGCTCTGTCACCACGTGTGGTATTTCTCTAATGTTACGATGGGGAATTCAGGGATCCTCTCTTGTGGCCCCAGGGAAGTCCAGTCTCCATTCGAGTGGAGTATCCCTCTTCAGATACTACACCAGTTGTCACATGGCCACAGTCTCCCTGGTTAACACATTTGCATACCCTCTACGTGGAATCACATGTCCACATTCTGCTGAGTAAATGTTCTCCAAAACCCTGAACCTGAGGTCACATAACAACAGTTTCCAAACTGAACCCTCCTCAAGACCCTGCACCTGGAGTTGCAAGTCCAGTCTCAAGGGTGACCTCACCTCTCAGACGCTTGTCCTGTGTTCAAACATCCACAGGCTCCATGTTGACTGTTTTGAAATACCTGCACCTGGGGTCACATGTCAAAATTCTTCTTGACACCGCTCATACCCCACACTTGTATTCACATGTCCACAGTCTCCAGGTTGACTACACCTAACCAGGTTCACAAGTCCATGTTAATCTGCGTGACACCTTTCCAGAGCCTTTATGTGTGGTCACACATCCACAGTCTCCNTCTGGAAACTTCCCTTGGTGCCTATGAGAAGGGGGAATACTGTGCAGTTGAGAGAGTTGTTTTGGAATTCCCCTGGGTTCAGTGCCATGGAAGAGGGCCTCATCTGGAGGTTAGGTGGGAATCTCAGGCTTCCTCTCCTGTTCTAACGTTGATTTCCGGGTCTTTGGGGGTTTTGAACAAGGAATTAGGCCTCACCTTGTGTGGAGGCATGGAACTCTGCTTGCCTCTCGAGGTGTTAATGGGGTGTCAGGCCACTTTTCGAGTTGTCCTTGGAACCAGAGGATCCTTCGGGAGGATGCACCCAGGGTGTCAGTGCCCCTTCGTGTGGTGACCTCATCCTCGGGGTTCCATTGGAAAAGGTGCACAGGCATTGGGATTTCTCTTGAGTGGACTGGGAAATCGGTGTCTTTCAGAATGTGGCACAAACCATGAGGCTTCCTCTCGAGTTTCCAAGTGAGACCGGCCTTCTCCTGAGTTGGGACTGGAAGGTCGGGATCCCTCTCCAGGCAAAGCAGGGGGATCGCCTCTTATGTCGAGATCAGGAGGGAAGAAGGGGCTCAGAGGAACTTGTGCTGGGAACCTCGGTGTTCCTGTCCAATGAGACCGGTATGTTGGGCCACATTTGATGTTTCCTCAAGTGTGTCAAGTTCCGTTTAGATGATCCATTGGGTTCGTGGGATTTCTCTCAAGACGTTGCAGCTGGAAAGGGCCTCATCTGATGATGACTGGGCAACCACGTGTTTGTTCTCGACTTAAGGTGGGATTCTCGAGTTATGACGGGGTACTCATGGAGCCTCTCTTGTGGCCCCAGGGAAGACCAATCTCCATTCAAAATGGCATGGGAAGCTGGAATTGCTCTGGAGTCACTGCAGGGCAAAGAAATATCTTTTAGGCTTGTGTCCAGAAACTCCTTGGTCTCCTTCAGTGGTGTCAGAGTTCTCGGGGTTGCATTCAAGCTTCAGTCGGGGAGTCAGGCCTCGACTCGACTTGAAGCAAAAACTGCCCTCTCCTCTCAAGTTGCCACGGCTAGCTCTTGGAGCTTATTGTGTTAAAAAAAAAAATCCATCCTTCTGTGCCATTTTTAGAGGAGACTCGGGATTGCTCTCTAGGCCCTGCAGGAAAAGAAGGGCCTCATCTGGTAATGTTGCAGGAATCTCATGATGTTTTCTTGAGCTGCGGCCAAACGTGTGGCGTTTCACTTGAGCTACGACGGGGAACTCAGGGAGCCTCTCTTGTGTCCCCAGGGAAGTCCAGTCCCCATTCAAGTGGTGATGAGGGCCCAGGATGGCTCTCGCGTCATCACAGGAGAATCAGGCTTCAAGACGTGTTTAAGGGGGTATCTCAAGGTGTTTCTTGAGTTGCTGTGAGAATCCCTAGGTTCCCTCGGCTTGTGATGGTGCACTCTGTCAGCTTCTCTTGGTGCCTATGAGAAAGGGGAATACTGTACAGTTGAGAGGGTTGTCTTGGGACTCCTCTGGGTTCAGTGCCATGGAAGAGGGCCTCATCTGGGGTTGAGGCTTGAATCTCAGGCTTCCTCTCCTCTGCTGACATCGATCTCTGGGTCTTTGAGGGTTTTGAACAGGGAATTAGGCCTCGTCTTGTGTGGAGGCATGGAACTCCGCTTGCCTCTCGAGGTGTTCATTGGGTGTCATGCCACTTGTCAAGTTGTACTTGGAACCAGCGGCTCCTTCGGGAGGATGCACCCAAAGTGTCAGTGCCCCTTCGTGTGGTGACTTCATCCTCGGGGTTCCATTGGAAAAGGTGCCCAGGCATCGGGACTTCTTTGAGTGGACGCGGAAATTGGTGTCTTTCGGAATGTGTCACGAACAACGAAGCTTAAGCCTGTGTTTCAATCTGAGTCCGGGCTCTTCCTGAGTTGAAATAGGAAGGTTGGGATCCTTTTCCAGGCAAAGCAGAGGAATTGACCTTCATGTCGAGATCAGGAATGGAGACATGGCTCAAATTAAGTTGTGCCTGGAAATTCGTTGATACTCTCGAATGAAACGGGTATGTTAGGAAACTTTTCGAGTTGCATAAGTACCATATCCAATTTCAAGAGGGAAAGTCGGATTTCTCTCGAGGCACTGCAGGAGGAAAGGGACTGATCTCTCGATGATGGGGGAACTTTGTAGTTTTTCTCGAGATGCGGTCAGAAATTTGAGTTATGACTCAGAATTCAGGGAGCCTCTGGTGTTGCACTAGGTTAGTAGTATCTCCATTTGAGTTTTGAGGGTGTCTGGGGTTTCTTATCAAGTTACTGCAGTGCAAATAGTCCTAATCTAGGTTTCTGTCCAGAAATTACATATTCATCTCCAGTGGCGACAGTGATCTCGGTGTTGCATTCAAAGTTCACCCGTGGAGTCAGGCCTCGTCTTGAGTTGAAGCAAAGAACTCCACTCATCTCTCGAGTTGCGACAGCTATCTCTTGGAGACCACTGATGGCCTAAAGGGAGTCAAGTCTCCTGTGAAATTTTGAGAGGGGCTCGGGATTGCTCTCTAGGCCTTGCAGGAAAAGAAGGCACTCAGCTCCAGATGATGGGGCAATCTCGGTTTGTTTCGAGCTCTGTCACCACGTGTGGTATTTCTCTAATGTTACGATGGGGAATTCAGGGATCCTCTCTTGTGGCCCCAGGGAAGTCCAGTCTCCATTCGAGTGGAGTATCCCTCTTCAGATACTACACCAGTTGTCACATGGCCACAGTCTCCCTGGTTAACACATTTGCATACCCTCTACGTGGAATCACATGTCCACATTCTGCTGAGTAAATGTTCTCCAAAACCCTGAACCTGAGGTCACATAACAACAGTTTCCAAACTGAACCCTCCTCAAGACCCTGCACCTGGAGTTGCAAGTCCAGTCTCAAGGGTGACCTCACCTCTCAGACGCTTGTCCTGTGTTCAAACATCCACAGGCTCCATGTTGACTGTTTTGAAATACCTGCACCTGGGGTCACATGTCAAAATTCTTCTTGACACCGCTCATACCCCACACTTGTATTCACATGTCCACAGTCTCCAGGTTGACTACACCTAACCAGGTTCACAAGTCCATGTTAATCTGCGTGACACCTTTCCAGAGCCTTTATGTGTGGTCACACATCCACAGTCTCCTTGATGTGACCTCTCCCCAGACCTGGAACCTTGGGTCACATGTCCACTGGCCCAAGGGTAACCCCACTTCCCAGAACCTCTACCTGGTGTCACATGTCTAGGGTCTAAAGGGTGACCCACCTCCCCGATCCTGCACCTGGGGTCACACATAAATGGTATCCAGGATGAGACTACCTCCAGACTATGTACCTGGTGTCATATGAACACAGTGCACAGTGTGACATCTCCTCGCAGACTCTGCACCTAAGGTCCCATGTACACAAGATCCAGGGGTTCCCCCTCCCACACCCTGGACCAGGGACACATTTCTACAGTCTGAAGTGTGACTCCACTTTCTAGAAATTTCACATGTGGTCACACATAAACAGTCTTCAGGCTAACCTCCACTTAATCCTATACCTGGGGTCAAATTTCTGTAGTATCCAGGGTGAATTCCTACCAGACCACATACATCGGAACACATGTCCACAGTCTCTAGTATGAGTAAACATCCAGTCTCTGTACCTGAGGTCTCCGGACCACAGTGTCCTGTGACACCACCTTCCAGTCCCTGAACTTAGGATGACATGTCCAGAGTCTTCAAGATAACCCCCTTCCAGACCATTCACCTGATGTAAAAATCCACAATCCCTAGAGTGACCCCACATCCCAGATCCTGCCTCTGGGATCACACATCATAGGGTCTGCAGGGAGAGCACCCTCCCCAGACCCTGCATTTTGGGTCACACATTCATAGTCCTCAGGGTGACACCACCACCCAGACCCAGTAACCACATACACTTGCACGCAACCCCACCTTCAAGACACTATCCATGAAATTTCAAGTCCATAGTCTCCATTATGTACCACTCTCAGATCATGCACCTGGGATCACACACCCAGTTTCCAGGGTGACACCTTTCTCCTCAGCATCAGGGGTTATATGACCACAGTCTCCATGTTCATACCCGACATCAGATACTTTACAGAGTGTCACATGGCCACAGTTTCCCTGATGAACCCCTTCATAGACCCTATTTATCGGGTCACATGTTCATAGTCTCCAGAGTGAACACTCTCCCAGACCCTGCACCAGGGTTCACATGTCCACAGTCTCCATGGTGACCCCACCTCCAAGACACTTCACCTGGCTTTACACATCCTCAGGCTCCAGGGTCAGCCTCTACCCCATACACTGCATTTTGGTCTCATGTCAACTTTCTCCAGGGAGAAATATCCTCACAGAACCTGCACCTGGGGTCACGTGTCCACAGTCTCCACAGACAGCCCTCTCTCCAGACCCTGAACATGGTGTTAGATGACCACAGTCCAAGGTGACCCTTACTTCCAGACCTTTCACCTGAGGTCACACATCCACAGGCTAAAGGGTCACCCCTATGAAATACAAGCACCTGGGGTCAAATGTCCACAGTCTCCTTGGTGACACCTTGCCCATACTCTGTACCTGGGGTCACATTTCCAGTTTTCAGGGTAACCGCCTCTGCCAGAACCTATACCTGGGGTCACATGTCCACTTTATCCGTGGTGACCCCACCTCACCAGAACTTTTCCCTCTGGTCACATGTACATAGTCTCCATGGTGATCAGCACTTTCAGACTTTGAACCTCTGGTCACATTTTCAGTCTCCAGGATGACACCCCACCCCCCTGAACCATATCTGTGGATATATTCCACAGATTTCAGGTTGACACTACCACATTAGTCCAAGCACCTGGGATGACAACGCGACAGTTTCCATTGTGAGTACCACTCCCACACCATATGCTGATGTTACATGTCTGTAGTTTCCAGGGTGACACCATCCCAGATCCTGTATCTGAGATCACATGTCTTCAGTCCCAAGGATGACCTCTCCCAGGCACTGTATTTGAGGTCACATGTCTAGTCTATACCATGTACATTCTCTCCGACCCAGTACCTGGTGACACATGTCCATAGTCTCTTGGGTGCTGCCATTTCCCAGATCCTGTACCTGGGGTCATATGTCCACAGTCTCCAGTGTGATATCCCCCTGCCAGCCCCTGGACCTGGTGTCCACATGTCCACAGTCTCCAGGGTGACAATCTTCCTCAGATTGTATACTTGGAGTAACACATTCACATTTTGCAGGGTGACCCAATCTCACTGACCCTGGTCTGCGGTATCAGGACCACAGTCCAGAGGTGATCTAACCTTACAGATCTTGCCTTTGCATTCTAATAACCACAGGCTCCAGGGTAAAACCCTCACAGAACCTGCCCAAGAGCTAACATATTCACAGTCTCCAGGGTGACCCCATCTCACTGACCATATATCTGGGGTCATATGTCCACAAACTTTGGGTGAGTCCCTGCCCAAACTCTTCAACTTCGGTCATACATCTGGAGTCTCGAAGTATACCCCACCCCCCAGATTCTGCACTTGGGGTCACATTTCACAGTCTCTAGGATGACACATCTCCACAGACTCTGTATTGGCATCATACACTCACATTCTATGGGATGACCCCATCACCCAGGGTCATAGGAAGTATATTTCCCTGCATTTTCTGAGCCTTGTGAACCCATTCCTAGCTTATATTGGGTCTGCCCCTGAGGAAACAGGCTTGGGAAATTGTCTAAGAGTGCTGCATGTCATACTGTTGTTACTTGATTAGTTGACATTCTAATGGAAATAATCCTGCAGCAAGGAGTTGCAAGATGCCTGCTTACACAAGAAATCGAAAAAGTTTGATCAAACCTATTGATGTCATAAGTAGGAAAACATCATTTGAATGGATTATCAGGCAGCTGCCAGCCCACACCCTTTTAGCACCAACAGAAAGAAAATGCTAATTTTACCAACAAGGTTCAATAACCAGGTTCACACTCAGTATGTGTCTCTGTGGTATCCAAGAATTTTCCAAACAGACCTAGAATCACTGGATCTCTCCTACAGAGATAACGTGATGGAAATTTACTCTGAAGGGTAAGTCTTGAAGTGAGTACTTCTCCAAGGCCACAGCTGGGAGGCCTCAAACCAAGGCCACACAAGTGGAGCTCACAACCAAAGTCAACTATGAATCTGACTGAATCCCTTTGCGACTGTTGCCAAAAGCCCCTGATCATCATGATCAAGCTTCCTGACTCCCTACCAGGCAAAGAGGCCCACTCCAGTAAACACTCTATGGTGCTCCAACCAATCACCTAATATCAACCTTCCAGCAGGAATTTTCTTTGTCTTGAAGCCACAAAAGCTATTGACTTTCCTTAGTCTGTAAGCAGGTTGGCCTGCTGCACTCACAGTGCCCACTTTATCTGCTTTTTGTTCTTGATAAAAACTCACTCCCTTCTGAGACACTCTATGTCTGGAAATTCTTTCCAACTCATACTCAGATTGCTTGAACAAGTCTCCCATCACTAGGGCTACTTTTCTGGAACACACTCACCATTTGTTTTCCACTCTCAACACAGAGCACAAATGCCCTCTCAGCCTGGTCCTTCCCTCTCACATTCCACTGCCCCTGGGCAGGCTGTCTTATGTGTACAGGAGAGGCCTCTGTAGTGTCATGAGGAAGAAACTAGAGGTACCCATGAAGTCTTCCACACCAGCAGAGCAACCAGTACACCGAAACTGAACTCTTCACTCTAGATGGGCCTGGGGTGTTTCAGGGGAAGTCCCCCAACATGTCCTTGTTCTCGTCTAACCTCAGCACTGTCTACATGAGAGTCACTAAGGTACTCTGTGAGGACTGCACAGAGAAGATACTTGTTCACTCGCACCTCACAGGATCATGGGATTCTTATGGGCAGACACCTCCCAGGCAAGTGGGTTCAGCTGGATAGTTATGCAACAGGGCTCAGCATCCAGGACCTGTCCACAAACTTCTCATTGCAGAGCACGCCCAATCCCCCTGTTGGACAGATCTGATTTTGAGACCCTCGGAGCAGGATCTGAGGTAACACACAGCAGCTTCTTGACAGGTCTGTGACCCTGGGCTTCACTGTGTGCAGCCTCCTTCCAGCAGGTTTTCCAGAGGCTTCCATTGCACCTGGGCACTGAGCATGTCTCCACCCACCACCCCTCCTGTCACTGACCCCTGGGTCTCTCTCATTAGAAAAAGTTCTTCCTGAAATTCTCTCCCAATTTTGAGCCAGATAAAATGATTAGAAAACAAGTAAGAGCTGCAGCTCCATATCCATCCTTACCCTCTGGACCCACAGGTGTTCCTAGAACCTTGACAAGCAAAATGAGGCCCTTTTTCTAAAAGCACAAGCCCATAAAGAAAATGATTGTCTGACCTGGCTGTCCTGCTCTTTACACATGTGTGTGGGTTGAGGTGTATATAAACTCACTCAAGTGCTTGCAGCTGTACTTGATGCTGTCTTTTCTGCTTAGACATTGCTGAGCCCGTTTGGTGAGCAAGAGTGAGGGGCCATGGCATTTCAGGGGATCTGGTCTGTGTGGGGCTCTGCTGGACATTCTTCAGGAGGTGTTAGGCTTTCATTTTCTAAGGATAGGCTGTGTCTCCTGCTCCTGCTGTTGGAAATTGTTTCAGGCAGAGGTGAGGAAGCATGAAAACAGGCAGTGGGAATAGGATAGGAGGAGTAACTCAGGTAGGAAAGTGGAAAACTTTCAGAAGATCACCTGGGCCAGGACCATCCTGCCTGACCTACAGGAGCCAACTCGGTAAGCATGCTGTCACTGTAGGGGTTCCAATCATTTTCTCTATCCTGTGAGGTCTTTGCACATATTCAGGTGTTTACCTGGGAAGTGTGGACGAAGTTCAGGAGTGGCTAGCCAGGGGGTCATTCAGCGTTTACTTAGAGATGACTCTGTGGGGTTCTCCCAGATACACACTGAAGATCCTTGTTGGGAGGTATGGAGGTAGGGAGTGTGAAAGGGCTGCTGGCTTCACATGCATAAGTCCCCACGGCTAACCATTTTCAAAACTGCTCATCCCTGGAGTAAACATCATAATTGGGTTTGCACCTCTGTAACTAGTGTCTTCTAAAGTAGCAATATGAACAGTAATAAGAAAATATCCTCAGTCAGGACTGAGATATTACATCACGTGTACCAATGTAAGAACCTGAGGAGCTGTGTGTAGCCACTTCCCCTAGGACAAGCCTCAGACTTGGCACCTCAACAACTCTGTCGTCCAGCTACTGCTTTAGCATTTCTGAGGGCCCAGTGCTGACTCTAAGGTTCTGTAGTCCACTCTGCATCTGCCTTTAGTGATATCCACACTTCTAGGATTCTAAAGAGCAGGGTCTGTGTGGCTGCTCTGTGGCTTCTCTAACAAATTATCACAAGCTGGGAGAGATAAGAAAAAAAAAAGCCAGAAATTTATCCTCCCCCAATCCTGGAGACCAGACACCTGAGATCAACAAGTCACAGGGCTGAGGTCCCTCCAGAGACTTCAAGATTGGTTCCTTCTTGCCTTTTCCAGATTCAGGGGCTCCAGCGGTCCCTGGGCTTGTTTTCCCCTCCCTCTCATCTCTGCCTCTGCTTTTAAAAGGCTTCTCCTCTGTGTCCTATTTAGTCTCTTTGAAGGACTCTGTCAGTTGGATTGAAAGTCACCCAAACCCTAGATTACTTTACCTTGATATCCTTAGCTACATCTACTAAGATCCTTTTCCCAGATATGGCACTGTTCTGCGGGGACACATCTTTGGTGGCCACCATTCGCCTCATTTTCTGTGTATGAAATAATCCTCATTTTAGGAGATCACCACAGGCTCATATAGATGGACACACACGTGGAGTCTGGAAAGAATGAGACCATTGGAGTCACCTGGAATGGATGCAGGTCTAGCTTCATCAGGCGAGGGAAATCACAGGGAGAAGAGGGGCATGCCTTAATAAGGCTTCAAAAAGCCCACATTTGGGTGGAATGTGAGACGCACCCTGGTGGCAGGGAGCTTAGCCAGGGCCTGATGGAGGGGTTAGGATTGGGCAAGGGCTGCAGATGTCGAAGGGAGTTCGTGTAGGGGTTGGCCATATGCCCTGGAGAAGGAGCTCACAGGAACTGGGGCACAAGGAACTAGGAACTTGGGAGGATTTAGTACTCCTGAATCTGAACAGGAAACTCTTAAAATTTACATCACCTGCTACTTATTGTGCCTCTATAACTCAGCTTCCTCCTTGCAATGTGTAGTTCATGTAGGTCATGTAGTCTAAGAAAGTGTGGACTTACAATACTTGGAGCTGGAGCTTGCCACCTTCACCCTTTTCCTGGCCCCTGCAAGCCTGCTTGATCATGTCTGTCCATGATAATGAAGGCCCGCCTCCCTGACATTCCCTGCTCAAAGTGGAACTCCCCACTCTGCTGGAGCACTTCCAGTGGCCGTGGGTGGCCACTGACAGGACTCTGGCCTCCTGAAGATCCACTGAGGCTTCAGCTACAGGACAGTGTGAGGTTCAGTTCAGGCTGACAGGACCCACATGGTTTCAGCTTTGGGACATGGTGGGGTTCAGCCCAGGTGGATAGAAGTCTTGCCTCTACAGAACCCACTGGGGCTTCAGTTTTGGGGCTTTGAGGGTTCCAGTTCAGGCGGATGGATTCTGGTCTCCTCAGGACCCACTTGGGCTTCAGTTTGGGGGCATGGTGGGGTTCAGTTGAGGCTGATGGGAGCCTTGTCCCTCAGGACGCACCTGGGCTTCACTTTTAAGGCATTATGCAATTCAGTTGAGGCTGACAGGACTCTGGTATACTCAGGACCCACTGGGGCTTCAGTTTTGGGACATTGTGGGGTTCAATTAAGTCTGATGGGAGTCTAGTTTCCTCAAGACCTGCAAGGAGGTGGTGCTGCTGAAGGAAAATGTGAGGGAAATAAGGGAGAAGCTTTCTGTGTGCAGCTGTTGCTGAATGTCTGCCTTACCAGAACTCAGGACTGTTTGGGCTTGAATGCAAAGTTTTGGGATTTTAGTCAGTTTTATCTGTGGTATAAGATGGTGTCCTGTATTGTTCCTTGGTGTGTGGTTTCTATTTTTCCCAGCATGGTTTATTGTGTGGGGGAGAATGTCCTTTCCTTCATGTATGTTCTTAATTCATTTCTTTTCAATTAATTACCATGTACCTGTATGTTTACTTCTGAGCTCTATTGTCTCTGAGCCTATTTCTGTTCCAATTCCGCACGTCTTGTGGTGGCCTTAGGTGTATACTCTAGATTGAAGTCAGGGATGGAGATGCCGCCAGCCTATTCTGCTTTTTCAGAGTCTCTTTGCCTCTTCTGCTTCCTTTGTGGTGCAACACAGATTTAAAGACTGCTTTTGTTTCTGTGAATATTGTCATGGAAATGTTGGCAGTGATTGCATGATTATGTACATTGGTTTGCTTAGCATGGATATTTTAATGACATTTTCACCCATAAACAAGGTATATCTTTTTACTTGTATTCATTCAGTTTCTTTGATCATTGTCTTGTAGTTTTTAGCTTGCAGGTCTTTCAAGTCCTTGGTTAGATTTCTAGATTTTTAGCTGGGTGTGTGAGGGGATGAAATTGTAAAAGGGAATATTTTCTTAATTTCTGTTTCGAATAGTTCATTATTAGGATAGGAATTCAGAAATGAACTTGCAGTTCTATCGACTTTTGTATTTTTGGCCCCGCAGTTCGACATTTTGGATCTTAGGTCCTTGGCAAAGTATCAAACCCATAACCCCTGCAGTGGAATTGCAGATTCTTTAAACTGAACTGACAGTAAAATCTATGAATTTGCTTTTTAGTTCTGAAATTTGCTGTGGTATAGTGTTATGTAGAAAACTAGAATTAAGACATCTCATAGTTTTAGTTCCATCTGTGTCATCCACAGCACCCAAGGCATGTTGTCTACTAATATGCTCTTTGTATGGTGCTTTTTAATACCATGTGGACGAGTAGAAGGCAATTAGCATCACTAATTTTGTTGAATTTGGTTTGGTTAACTCTTGGCCT